>PVJA010046711.1:0-14993 GCA_004027025.1 Myocastor coypus
TTTTTTTTTTTTTTTTGAGACAGGTTCTCACTATGCAGTTGAGACTGGCCTTGAGCTCACTTTTGTAGCCCAGGCTGGTCTTGAACTCACACCAATCCTCCTGCCTCAGCCTTCCAAGTGCTGGGATTACAGGCATGACCCACCACGCCTGGCAATAATTTTTCTAATCACTATTGGTACAAAAATTTCTTCTCATTGAACTGAAAGTAGTTGCATACATAATCCAGTGTTCCGTAATCACAGTGGATTATTCACAAAACTAGCAATGATGGAAGCTATTGATTTAAGCCTTTTACAGCTCAGCATACTAATCTAGCTTTACATTTTGTGCCTCGTGGTTAACCTTTGCTGCTTGGTGGTTAAGGGCAATGTAAAGCAAGACCTGTATAACAAAACGTGGAACTTTTGTATCTCCCAAGGTCAGTCAAATCTTCTCAGGATTCATTTTGGAATCATGTACAGTGCTTTGTAGAACTGTTGTCAGTATCAGCCATCTGGATGAGTCACAGCCATTTCTTGACCAGTCTGCTCTCTGTGAAATCCCAAGAGAATGTTTTTTCTCTAGGTGACTCTCCTTAGGTACACTGTTGTCTTAGTTACTTGAACTGATAGTCTTCCAAAGTTCTGTTTATTGTCTGCTCATGACACTGTTCATCACCATAGAAGTTACTTATAGTAGCCTTCTAGATAAATGGGGCTCTAGTGTGTAGCCCCCAAAATTTAGCGGCTTTGTGATTCCCTAGACAAAACTAAGCTATAGAGTCTAAGATATCCTGAAGTATGAAGCATAAAAAGCTCATGGCACATGTAAGCCCTATCTGATGCCTGACATGCAGCCTGCCAAGATGTTACAAAAGCAATGGGAAGAGATATGGAGAGGAGACAAAGGAGGTTGGTCAGGCTGGCTGAACTCAACTTGCTGTGCTCTTTAAGAGTCTGATACTTGAGTTAAGCCAGTAGATAATTTTGAGTTGTAAAGTGCACTTAAGATTTTGACATACATTATTTCAGTGATCTGTATGTTTTTATGCTTACAAAAACTCCACTATTTTAAAAATTACCAACCATATGCCTCATAGTCATTTTAATATTAGTTATAAGTACAGGTGAGAGCAAACAACATAATTTCCAACATTCTGAAATGCTTAAAAGATATTGTTCCATCATTCTGTTAATGCTTAAAAGATATTGTTCCATCATTGTTTTATCTGAAGCAAAGTCTAAACAGAGGAAAATTTTGAATTCGTTCCATAGGAATAAAGTGAGAAGATTCAGATCTTATTTGCCTGTTTATTCTTATGTTCAAAATGTACCATGTAGGTCTTGCTTGAAATGAAGCAGGATTCAATATAGCAATAGATAACTTTGTTTCTTACTGACTTGCATAAACTGTGTGAGCTCTTGGTTCCACTGTGGTGTTGAGGTCAATTCTACATGTCCTTCACTGTTTTTGCAATCCTCAGTCATTTATACAACTATCAATGTTCCTCAAATGATCTCATCTTTTTGGGGGACAGATTATTTTTCCAGTATCAATACCTTTTTCTTTTTAATTTCACCTGAGCATGCAAAAAGCACAAGGAAGTAATTCAGATATGCTACACTTTCAGTATGTGGGGAGAAATGATAGGGCATTTTGAAGGTAGTCAGGCAAGGAAAAAATTAAAACAAAAAAAATGTAAATAAGCCTTATCTCAAAGAAAACAAAAGAAGCTAAGGAGCCATTTCTCTTGATGTAAAACAAAACAATATAAAATATAAATTAAATTGAAAATAATATGCAATAAAACAATCATTGTTGAATTCCTATCATTTTGTTTAGTGAAATTCTGTAAAAAAGAAAGAAAGAAAGAAAAGGAAAAGAAGAAGAAATAAAGAAAACAAGATTAAACTTCCTTTGCACATGTGCGTCATGATATAATATGAGAAATTCTAATTAATTTGAATTAATTCAAATAAAAGTACATGATTGAGAGGTCAAGAGTCAAAGGACTGTTTTAGAGTTGTTCTTATTCATTCATCTCGATTTATAGCTTCTGAAAGCAGGAAATATTGCTTCTTATTTTCCTTCATCTGCTCCATAGTCCAGGATAGTAACACAAACATAGTAGACATGCAGTAAGCCATACTTTATTCTTAATATTCAGCTGTATATTATTCCAAAAGTTTTAGTAATCAGGCTGCCATTTATTCTTTATGTCAAAATCTTTATTTTAGAATTTCATTAGGAAATATAAAAAAGTAGACCATTTTAGTGTGTAGTAGATAATGATGGCTTTCCTTATAACATTTAACTACAAAACCTGACCTGATAGGTGTAAAGGGTAACTTGTAATTAGATGTGGTGGCACATGCCCATAATCCCAGCACTCTGGGAGCCTGGGGCAGGAACATCAAAATTTCAAACATTGGTGAGACAGTTTAGCCACTTTAGAGACAATGTCTGATTTTTTTTTTTTAATTTAAAAAGGAGGTGAGAATATAACTCAATGTGAAATCCCTGGTTTGACCTCTAATACCTCAGAAATGAAATGCTTTGTTTGCTTATTTATTGAAAAAAAAATAAGGCTCAGAAAATTCAAGTAAATTGTATAAATTCACAGTGTATTTATTCAAGTAGAGGGAATCCACATAACCACTGTACTGTAGCTGTGTCTCTTCTGTGTTAATGGAATCTATTATGATTTTGTAATATCCTTAATGTATGATGGGGGAAAGCCAAGACATTTTCATTTCTTTAATAAAAAAGAATTGAATGAAAATAATCCATAAATATAGCACTAAGATTAATCATTGTTTTAAAAAAATTCACAGTACCAACATCACAGTTATGCTATAAGTAGTCTAACAAACCTCTCAGCATTCCTATTAACCTCTGTACTTCATGTATTTCTCATTTTAAGCTACTAGTAACACAAAGTAGTATTTGTGTTTTTCAAGGCAAATGTCTTATCTAATGGGTCAAATTGTTTCACTAATTCCAAACATTTGGTCTGTTGCTTTAGTATAGGTATAGTACTAAATGAAAAGTATAAATTTCTCTGTTCAGTGTTATAAGGTGAAAACATAATTAAGATGAGCCAAGCTTGTACTATTGCTTTAAGTAGCTCAAATATCTTTTATGCGTAGTGTTCCAGGATCCCCCAGTTTTTGTTTAGTAAAAGTATGTGTTAGGTAGGCGTATGTTTTTTCTGGAAGAGTGTGTGTGTGTGTGTGTGTGTGTGTGTGTGTGTCTTGATATATTGTTTTAAATCATTTCCAAGACCACAATTTACTTATTACATATATTTTATAATGAATCATCAGAGGCATTGTGACACTTGTCACCTGATAAGTTTTTTAAATATGTTAATCCTTAGACTCAGACAGTTGCTAAATCTGTATCTCCAGTGAAGTCATATAACTGTATTTTCAGGAAGCATCTCATAAATGTGATATCTCTAACCTTTATTCCTCTCTTTGAGCAGAAAAAGAAACTAATAAAGTCTAACATAGGTAATGCTCCCATTAAAGGCATACTATTATTATATAAGAAAAATTTGAAATATTCCTTTTAGAAAGGGTGAAATTAAGGACTTGGGCAATACAAGTTTAGTTTATTATTTCACTAAATGATCATCACTAGTAACTTAAAATTTGGAATTTAGGTTTTAAATGTGTAGGTCTTTGAAAAGATGCTCCACAAGTCTCAATAACATACATAATGACACAAATAAGAACTGTTAGGTACAAGCCCACCAGACCAGGACAGGCATTCTGACATGAGTAGAAGATTTATTGGGGGGGCATCAAAAAGGCTGGCTGTCTAGCCAACTAAGACAGCAGCGAAGAAAGGGGAGACCAGAGACTGTAGGATCTTTTAGAGAGGTTGATCATGACTGGAACAGCTGAGGGAGAGCTAATTTTGGCAGGACTACCTGGCCTGTGGAGGACCTTTAGTATTAACAAAGGAGAGTTTTGTGCTTGCTTGCACAGCCCAAAGTCAGGTGGACCTTCTGTGGTTTGGGGCTGGGACCTGCATGGGGCTAAGGCGGAGAGTGTTTGGGGCAAGGTGCCTGGGAAACTTTTAATCCTGACCTTTTAGGCACAAAAATACCCAAAGAAAGAACAGACAGTCTTAGCTTTAAGTCAGTTGTCTAAATTAGCTTTCACAAATTCCATATATTGGGGAGTTGCCTGATGGCTCGTAAACTTTGAGTGGCAGAATATATCATTAGAATATCTTCTTCATTGTGCCTGCCTTATAACCAGGAAGTTATAGAATTATGTACATCTATATATGGATCAAAGACGTTTTGTTATATAGATACTTTCTACAAATAGTCTACTTTTGGAGATTTCTTTTGTAGACAGAGCTGTGAAGTAAAACCCTGTATCAAATAAATTAAATGAATAAATAATAAAAATATAAATGCCCCTGGACAGACCCCAGAATGCAAGAAGACTCTTGATCTCTCTTTCTATGCCCAATGAGTTAGAGGGAAAAATACCTGATATTTAAGAACTCTAATCCTCAAAAATCAAGACCTTCAAGGAAAATCAGACTTTATACCCTTAGTATCCATTCTCTGGGAATTATGTTCTCTTGCATAATCCTGTCTGTATATAGGGTCCAAGATTAAGGCAAGAAAAAAAGATAAAACTTTTTATCTTTCATGTGATAAAGTCCTGTAAAGTTTGCTTAAAGCCAATTTGGCTTTGATTTTGAGCATCAGTTTTCTATCTCTAGTCCCAAAAAGGACATTTGTGCTGCAATGAAGACCAGAGAGAATGGAGAGATGAGTTGTGAATATTCAGAGTGGGTAGGTAAATGGAAGATAAATGGAATAATAGTGAAGATGCTTTCATGTTAATAACACAAAAAATATACACATGATTGTTGTGGCAGAACAAAATTGAAATGTTGAAGGGCTGGCCAGAAAGCTCAGCAGAATAAAGCACCTGCTTAGGCAGAATGCGGTGACCAGGGTTTGATCCCTGGAGTGCAGTGCCAGCCCCATCCCCAAGGCATGCTGAGATGGCAATTAAGACTGGGCATAGTGGCGTCCACCTATCATCCTACCGCTTGAGAGGCTGAAAACAGGAGAATCACTATGAGTCCAATCTATGTAATAAGACCCTGTACACCCTGAACTAATACATAAAAGCAAAAAAAAAAAAAATGTTGGCAAATCAAAAGCTTTATGAAGTATAGTCTAAGGAGTCTCTTTAAAAGATAAGAGGACAGAGAAACCATAAGCAGCAAACAGAATATAACAGCCCCAAAATTAATTTATTTGTTAAATTATTTCCATATAGGATCTCACTATGCAGTTCCAACTCATAGTGATCCTCCTGCCTCAGCCTCCCTAGCGCTGTGATTATAGGCATGCACCACCACACCCAGTCTCCAGGCTGGAACTGTATGCAGTTCTGGGCACCAAACCCAGGTACTTGCACTCATCAGGCAGGTGATTAGACCACTAAGCTATGTCCACAGACTGCACAATGAATTTATGAGGAAGATATGGGGTAGGAATGGAGCAAAAAATCATTGAAAAATAAAAGAATACCTAACATTTACTTAGCACTTACCATGTATCTGAAAGTATGCTAATTTCACTTTTACTGCATAAGTTATTTAACAGAAAATTTCCATACACTGGCTCAGAACAAAATCATACATTTCATTTTTGAATCTTCCTCAACAGTTATAATAATAATTTTGAGAATACATAGCTGCTAAAAATCTACTAATTACTGAGGAAAAACTCATAGACTACTACATAGATACATTCTAGAAAATATTTCTAATTGTAACTTTGAACACACAATTAGTCCAGCCAAGGTAGTGTTCTTATTTCTAGGAGAAAGAACAATCATACATTGAAATTGATATGCATTAATTCAGGTGGAAAATTTTCCGTATACAATGGTTCTCAAAATACAAAACATTATTCTTTAAAAATATTATTGAAGAGATGCACAGTAAAGTACTGAGTAGTGGATTACACAAATTGTCCAAAAATTATTATTTCTGGATCACTACCAAGTATCACCTGGGGAACATATTAGAAACACAAAAATTTAGGACCTATTCCAGAAAAACTGAACCAGAAACTCTGAGGAATGAAACTCCATAGTCTGTTTTAACAAGTCCTCCTGATACTTCTGGTATGTGCTAAAGTGTAAAAGTCACTGAGTTACATAAAGAATTCAAAACTTAAAGTCATTAAAGAAATACAAATCCTTTAAAAAGTATATATTGAGATCTAAATAACTCACTGGTAGTTGAGCATTTAAAGCACATATCTGTCTCAAAAAAAAAAAAATAGTTCTGAAAGAGGCGACACACTATTAATGAAATGGTAAAAGGAATGACTTACATCTAGATCCTAGATTACTTTAATCAAGAATTATTAGTAAGAAATATCCAAAGTAAATAGATGTAAGGTTTAAGTTCAAAACTTCTAACGGGATAAGATATTATTTTAAAATATCATCCTCGATATAGATAACTTTTTAACATATAGGTGAAATAGCCTTTCAAAAAATTGGAGAAAAACTCCTGTTGGAAGTAGTGCATATTTAACTACAAGTGGAGTGTCCAGAGACTTTTCTTCCCTATAATCTTTAGGCTTTTCACAGATTTCCTTTTGACCAAGCAATGGTTGGAGGAGTAGAGACTCCATACACACTGGATCAATGAATGTTTAAGGCTGGACACAAGCAATGGTGACTTTATAATATAATTGGAAAATAATATATTATGAAAACCTTGGTAAGGAGTGAAAAAAAATCAGATGTATAAACTTTCAAACAAACCCAGTTTGAGATTTAGGAAGTTTAATGAATATTTCTCTGTTTCAGTTTTCCCATCTGTATAATAAGAATACCTTTTTGAGAAATTTTTTGTGATAAGGTAAATGGTACATATAAAATTTTGGTCATTGTTATATGGTGGTTTTTCTTTGTCAAGGCTATATAAATAGTTGCAGCATATTTCTGCAACAGAATAGTCATTTGAAGTTAGCATACTAATTTTTTATTTTTTCAAAAGGACCAGACACAAGTTTTAGATCATCATAACTTAAAACTCTAACTATATATTAATTGTTAGGAAATTAAGTTTTCTTAACTATATATTAATTGTTAGGAAAACAGTATATTTTTAAAAAGCATCTGAACCATAAAAGAATATTCAGGAATACAATGATGGCTTAGTATCATATACTATGTAAGTATATTTGATGTGGAAAACTTTATTATCTCAAACTTATCTGAAAAAGCATTCTAAAATTTCAATATCAATTTGTTTATAAATATGAGAAAATTAAAGGTAGTTTAAAATAAATATTTTTACAAGTGAAAATATTAATTTTAAACTAAAAGTAAAAGTCCTATTTAATAATTTTCTTAAATATTCTCATAATTTAATACAAATATAGATAGATAGATAGATAGATAGATAGATAGATAGATAGATAGATCATTAGTATTATTTAATGTTATTTTGGAAGTGATGGTCAGATGCATGTAACATGAAAAAATTATATATACTTTCAGAAAATATTGGTATTGCAGTTTATGGGCTTACATGCTTAGGAAGTACAAATTAATTTATATCTCTGAATTAATAAAAGTGTGGGCATGTTATGACTTATATAAACAATGTTTCACAAAGTCTTATATGTTCAGAGGTGGGCCTTTGGTAAGATGATTGAATCATAGGGTGCTGTACTCAACAGTATATTCGTTTATTTTTTTGAATTCATAGCTGAATATGGCTACCAGTTGTGGCCTTGCTGAAAGATGTGTGGCAGTAGGGTATGACCCAGAAGTGTGTTTCCTGGGCTCCAGGTCCTCCCTTCTCTAGCAAGCTCTTCTCCCTGAGCTTCCTGGTTGTCATGAACCAGGTCTGTTGTTGTTGGAGAGGAAAGGGATTATGAACACAGGAAGACTGGATTAATATAGCCTCAGAGGAGTCACTGAGCTTAGTCCCTCTGAGAGTGAGCCCTGAACTACCTAACTGCTAAAAGCAGGCTATGGAATGTGCATACTAATTTTGTGAGTGCAAACTACTATCTCTATTGCCTTCTGGCAATGCTAGCAGATAACATCCCAGGTGAAAAGGATCAAAGAACAGAGAGTGCCTCTAGGAAATGCTGTTGTCTGCAGCCGTGTATCCCAGCTAGGCAGAATTTGTAAAAGGCAAAAGTGCTCCTTGGGTTCTATTTGCTCCCTCTGGACATGAGGCTCTTGACTTCTATCACTACAGAGGTTTTTCTCCCAAGCTGGTCTGCCACATTTCTGCATGAGAGCCAAACTACCACCCAGAACTGTATGCTTGGAAATTCTGAATCAAATACACCTCTCCTGCTTTAACTTGCAGGGGTTAGGTATTGCAAGGACAGTCCAATGATGGTTGATACTAATGTCATAGCAACTACCTTTGAGGATGGAGTTCATGTGTATGGGGTATGGGGCTGAGCAACTTTCACAAAGAATCACCCCATAAATGAGGAAAGTGGCAGCAGAGACTCGGCTCCATTGTTATTTGATGACAAATAGGATTTGAAAAGTTTTGCTTTGGGGATCAGCACCTCCACTGTACAACACAGAGATAAACAGTAGTCACTCTCTTGTATGATATTCACACACAAAACAAATGAAATAGTTTCTTCACAAGCAATATGTAGAGCGGGGAGAACCAGCATAACTACTGCAGCAAAACAACCTTGAGTAAATAAATAAAAAGATAGCATGTAATTAAGCTGAGAAGACTTAGGACATTTATTTCAAATTAAATTATAAATTTATTTTTTAAAGTCACCAAAAATTATAATTAAAACAGAAAAAACTGCAAGTAATACAGAATTTCATTTCACAGAGGAAAGTGAATTTCATAGTATTTTTGTTTTCATACACAGTGTTGTCTTCCACTCAGTTATTAATATTGCCAGACACATGCATGTAAAATTGGAAGAACTAACTAATGTATAAGAAATTAAGAGAAAAAGTACAAACATTTGAATAAAGGAGATGTAACAAATTAAGCATTAACTGCTCCTTCCCTTAGACCAGCTGAAAGGCACAGTACAGTTGTCCAAACCACCCTGCTTACATATATAAATAAATATTTTTCCTCCACTCTCTCTCCTATCCTCATCTCAGTAACTCTTTCCTTTGAATAAATGCATGCCCTTTTCCAATTATCTGCTGTACCCATCAGATTCCATTTTTTTCTTTCAGGTTCTCACACTAAGGAGATACTCTGATGTTTGCACATGCAGTCTGATTTATTTTATTTAAGAGTATGTTCTCTACTTACATTCATTTACCAAGAAAAGACTCATGAGAAAATTAAAATGAGCTTTTTTCTAACTTAAAATTATTTTAAACTGTCAGTGTAAGAGCAAACAAAAATTTTTACTTTAAAAAGTTTTCAACTGGTATGTGAAAAAGGACACATACCATAAATTATTTAAATCACATTCAGAATTGTAATAATTAAAACAATATTTCTTTGTGCAAGAAACAATAGTAAGGCAATAGAACAGAGAATCTAGATTTTGTACTCTCCAGGGTATAATATATTATAAAACAAGGCTCTCAAATCATTTGGTATAAGATATTTTACTAAACTAAAAAGGGACAGCTGTCCTTTATAATATATATCAAATAATTTGTAGATTAGAAACTTGACAATTGTACTAAACTATTTCAAAAATGAAAGCAAACAGATGCATTATTTGAAAAACATGAAAGTATATCTTCCTCAAGATAGAAGAATGCAAAAATACCAAGGTAGTCATTAGATAAATTTGATAATATATTATTTAAAAATATCTACATATCAAAAATCATGACAAAGATTAAAAGGTAAATGTAAAAAGTTGTTTATAATAATAAAGCAATTGTTATAGAACCAAGATACATCACTTTTCATAAGAGAGTAGCACATAACAAAACAAAAATTCATGGAGGCTCAGAGTTTACTGTCAAGGAGTAAGCGAAAGAAAATACGTGCTACTCTTAATTAAATAAAGACATATTTTTAAATTGTGTCAGCAATAAATGGAAAATATCCACATAGAAACATTTTAAAATTTTTGATTAGTACATGTTTTTAGTACATAATGATTACATTTCTTGTGAGGAATTGGTACCTAGAAACAACACTTCTCAGTTTTTTTATTCCCCTTCTCCTCCGCCTCATTTTTTTGTTAACCTATGATTCATTTGTTTATCTTCCTTATACAGTTAATTATCATACATACAGATTAACCCAGCCAGACAAACAGGTGGAAAAAATTACCATATGAAACAATTATGATCAGGTATACTTTCAGGTACCTTGTTCATGTTAGATTTAAGTAACTTTTTCTCTCTTTTTCCTATTGGCTGTCTTTGCTCACTTTGCAGGATAAGGAAAGCAGCAGTGAGCTGCTTTAGAGTGTCAAAGTATTAAACCATCTCATAGGAGCATGTAATTCCAAGGTGGTGAGACGGTAGATTCTATTCATTGTGTTATAACTTGGAATGTTTAATAGGGGAAAAATTTTCTGTGTTCTCAACTGATGTCATTTAAAAATATGCCTAATTTACTATTTGTATTTCACTCTGTATTTCTGGTTCTCATATATTCCCCATCCTTAGTATAATTTTTCTGGACATTAGTGTTTAAATTCTCTAAGATATTATGAATATTTTGAGAAATTTTAGGTAAATTTTTAAGTCTTTCATATTTAGAACATCTTTAATCCTTTTTCATAGTTAATAATTTTAGTAGATATAGAAGTCTACATTTTGGTTAGATTTTTTAGCCAACATTTCAGTTTTCAGTTGTAGACAAGGCTGATCTCAGCTGTTACCTGGTGGTTTGAGTGTGTGACAGTGTGTTACATAGGTCTTCAGATTTGGTTTATACAGTGTGGAGTTTGTTTTTGTCTTATTGTTGAGCTCTTGGCCCATTTTCCTCTTGAAATTCTACTTTTGTGTCTAGAAATTACCTGCTATTTTTGTTTACCATTTTTCACCATTTACTCATTAATTTTTAAATTTATGTATGTATGTATATATGTATGTATGTATGTATTTGGTACAAGGTATTGCACAACTTAGACACTCATAGTGGTTCTCTTGTCTCAGCCTCCTCTAGAGGTGGAATTACAGGCATGTGCCACCACACCTGTGCCTCAGTGGCTGGCTCAGCATGCCTGGGGTTCCAGGACCAGCACAGCTTGTGGTGCCAAGGACTGAACTCAAGTCTTTGTGCTTGTCAGTAAGGCACTTAGGCTGCAAGCAATCTCCCTAGTTCTATTCATTATTAATTTTTTTTAGTCATTGTATTATTTAACTTTCATCTTATCCCTTTTATTTGAATTTGAATTTGATTTTTTTTCTTCTGTATTTTAGGACAGGGTCTCCAGGCTCTATAGGGTCCTACTAGGCCAGACTGGTAGTGAGTCTCCTGCTTTCAACTTCCCAAAGCGTTGGGATTACAGGTGCATGCCACCATTCCCAGTCTCAGTGGCCATCTCAGCGCACCCCGCGGGCCCAGCTGACACCGCAAGCTAGGGATCAAACCCTGGCCCCTGTGCTCTGCCTAAGCAGGTGCTTCACTCCACTGAGAGATTTAGCCACCCTCAGGCCATCCTTTATGCAGGTTTCACAAACATGTCCTGAGGTCTTTTCTTAGAAGGCCATCAGTTTCTCAGAAGCATCAAGTCTGCTAGCATGGAAACACATGCCTTCTCATAAACAGAAAAGAGGGTGACTGGCGATTCAGCTGAACGGCAGCATATTTGCTTAGTAAATGCAAGCCCCCGGGTGCCATCCTCAGTTCTGGGGCAGGGAGAAGTTCCAGCATTAATACCCAAACTTCTGTTTCATTCCCAGTTTTCCTCCCATTTCATGCCTGACGTTTTTCATGCCGTGAAACTAAACCTCTGATCCTCAGAGAAATAAGTAAAACCTGACAGTGTGGGGTTGGCCTGCCCTCTGGGGTCAGTTTCTCTGCACACCACCCTCAGCAGTCTGCTTGTCTGCAGGGCTATGTTCTCTGCTTCCCCCTTGTTTGCTGTCTGTTCAATGCTCTGAGCTGCCACTCCAGGGATCTACATGAATTATTTTTTGGTTACTGTTAAAGCAGTTGCCACTTCTCAGTCTACTGAATTTTTCTTCTGAAAATGATGACTTCGTTGTTTTCTTTATCTTCATTTTTTACATCTTTCCTTTTCAAATTTAAGGTCTAGTGGCGTAGTGCCTGCCTGGCAAGCACAAGTTCATGACTTCAATTTCTAGCACACACACACACACACACACACACACACACACACACACACACACACACACACACACACACACACACACACACACACACATACAAACACACACAACCAGAATGTCCCCACTTTGTCCCTCTTAGAAATTTTCTTTTTTCCAATAAATTCTTCTTACTCTTAAAAAATAAAATTTAATAACTATTATTTGAAGGAAATATTCATGGTCAGAATGCCAGTTTATTATTACTTATGTTCTTTTTATTTTTTTAATACTATGGCTGGCTCATCCTGCCCTGGAGGTGAAGCTGGCCGAACAGTGGGTGCTAGGGATCAAACCGCAGTCCCCACCATTGCCTAAGCTTTCCTAAGCAGGCACTTTAGACCGCTGAACCATCTCACTGCCCAGGATGCCAGTTTAACCAAAATGTGTTGTTTTTAATAAAATTTAAAATAATTTCTAGAAGTATTTTAAGCCATAAATCTTCATATCTTAGAGATCCATCATTTCATACAATTTAAAAATACATATGAAATGCAGAGGAGATAACTCAATGGTCTAAGCACCTGCCTGGCAAGTGCAAGAACCCAGGTTTGATCTTGGTACCACATGCTGTGTCAACCCCTGAACCCCACAAGCTCTGGGCTGGCCACTGAAACCAGATGTGGTGGTGCACATGTGTAAACCCAATGCTGGGGAGGCTGATACAGGAGGATCACTACAATTCTGAGCTGTGGACACCCCTGTACAAAATAAATAGATTTCAAAAATTTTTTAAAAAATAAAGATAGGGGCTGGGGAGACAGCTCAGTAGAATAAGCGCTTGCCTGGCAAGTGCAAGGGCCTGAGTTCAATCCCCATTTCTGCAGAAAGAAAGAAGGAAAGAAAGGAAGGAAGGAAGGAAGGAAGGAAGGAAGGAAGGAAGGAAGGAAGGAAGGAAGGAAGGAAGGGAAAAGTGAAAAGATAAATGTGAGCCATTCATAATTTCAAGCTCAGTGTCCAAAAAAAGAGGGAAAACGAACTTTTATGGATACAGTTATAAAATAGATAGTTATATGCCTGTATTATGGCTTTTATCTGGATGTTCCTCAAAAGGCTCATGCAGTCATAAGTGAGGGAATTATAAGGTGCTTGAATTAGAGCCTGATACTTGAATTAATGGTGTGATACTGGGGTCATAGGAGTGCATAACGGAAGCCCGCCCTGGGTACCCAGGGCACAAATCATAGACTTAGATGGCATGGAGTAAAAAGGAGAGAGAAAATAGCTTGCTGTTGCTGCTTGCCCTTTCCCTGTCTCCTGCCTGCTTGCCTGGTCCCTTTCTCCTCCGCCATGCCTCTGCCATGCCATTCAGCCACAGAGCCCTACTGGGCTGAAATCTCTAAAACCTGTGAGCTGCAATAAATCCTCCACCCTTAATTTGTGAGTGCCAGATATTTTGTCTCACCAATGAAAAAAGTAAGACAACACGTATGTGTTTTAGAGTTTGAATATACCTATATACAGTTAAGACTGATCCATACTAGCAACTTTCCTTATGTAAGAAAACATTCTTGCTCTGTCAGAATTCAGAGATTTCAACGTCTCCAAACTTTTGAGTCTTTACCACATAACAGAAAACTTTGTTTTTATTTTAAGTGATGCTTTCTTTCAGTTATACATATCACATTATCCTCATGTGGTGGTCCTCATTTTTCTTCTGACAGTTTTGAGACTTAGAGATGGGGACGCAACAACAGGAAGTTGGCGTTGGGCAGCAGCACCAGGCAATCCAGCCTATTTGCAGAGCGTGTTTGTGACTTTGTAAATCTGGAATGTTGAGTGACACTTAACTGTGATGCCTTTGTTATGTGCCAGCACACTATCATCAACTGCATATCTTTTCTTACTGACCTTTTAGAGTTTCTGGTTGTGGCCCTGAACTGTGGCATAATGAAGAGGCAATCATATGACACATCACTACAAAAACTGGAACCTTGAAAAACAATTATGTGTGCTTCTTGGTTTTTTTTGGTACTTTCTTATCTGAGATGCAGTTCTGAGTATTCAGACTTTCAAAACATTGCCCTACAAGTATTGAGTATTTTTCAAGCCAAGGGGAGAATATTTCTAAATAAGGAATATGTTAAGTAACAATCAAAGAGAAAAAAAAATTGATCTTGATGTTTGTATTTTGGCTGACAGGCTGAGTCAGGAGACAAATGACAGTAAACATTTCACAAGGCTGATTAGTCAGAGTTGGTCAGCAATGATGAACTTAGTGATCACAAACTACATATAGTGTCGCACTGACAAAGGGAAGGGTTATAGGTGGCAGAATACTCAGGAAGTGCAGCAATGGAAGTGAATGGCAGAGAAACTGGCTAGGCAACCAGAGACCCTGTTATTCTCCCTGTATGTACTATAGATCGGACTTTAACAAACAGTCGCAATGGTTATTGTATAGCAGGCAGACTGTAGGAAATATAGAAAACGATTTTGAAGGGTCTGGCAGGAATCTAATCAAGAAGGAATGATGACATATCAGTATAGTAGCATTGCAGACACTGGAGAAGTGACACTATTGTGCTCAGGATACGTTTTACAGGACTGTCCATGGGCATGACTGATGGACTGAAAGTGAAAAGGGAGAGGAAGGCAAGTTATAGATGACAGCACAGTGCTCAAGCAAAGCGTGTGAATGGACAATGAAGCTATGTGAAGGCTTTCTGAGATGATAGGGAGTATTG
>PVJA010046712.1:0-14994 GCA_004027025.1 Myocastor coypus
TTTTTTTTTTTTTTTTTTTTTTTTTTTTTTTTTTGTCTTTTTGAGACAGGGTCTCGCTATGCAGTGGAGGCTGGCCTTGAGCTCACTTTTGTAGCCCAGGCTGGTCTCGAACTCACATCAATCCTCCTGCCTCAGCCTCCCGAGTGCTGGGATTACAGGCGTGAGCCACCATGCCCGGCTAGGTTCTAACTCTTAAAGGTTCCACCACCTCCTAACATCACTATATAGGGACAAAGCTTATGACACCTAGCCCATTAGAGAACAAACCACGTTTACACACTAGTGACATACACTGCCTATCCCTAATAGCACAGGTAGCCAGTGGAACAGTCATCTGCAGCCTGAGCCATCTAAGAGCTCCTCAGAGCACCTAGAGTGGACCACAGAAAGAATACTGTGTCCAACATATGCTTAACAACCTGTTTTGGCTGCCCAGGCAGGAAGCCAGATACGATGGAGAAGAACCCTCTCTAGACCTTCTTACCCGACAGATTCCAAGGAGAGGAAGTGAAGTGAAGGGCAGATATAGAATTCTCTTGAGACTTCTTTTTTTTTTTTTTTTTTTGAGACAGGGTCTCGCTATGCAGTTGAGGCTGGCCTTGAGCTCACTTTTGTAGCCCAGGCTGGTCTCGAACTCACATCAATCCTCCTGCCTCAGCCTCCCGAGTGCTGGGATTACAGGCGTGAGCCACCACGCCCGGCTCTCTTGAGACTTCTTTCAATCTCTGTTGCAACCAAACAAGTCCAGCTCAGCTCATGAGATCAATACCTAGTAGACCCTGACTTCAGTGCCAGAAAATAAAGTCCCCCTAATCATTTGCCTGATCACAATGCTCCAAATTCTGACCCCACCCTTCCTTGGTCCTGTACCTTCTGGAAACCACTCATTACTTCAAAACCCTCCTGTTGTGACTTTCTGCCATCTGCCTCTTTTGCTCACTTGTTTCCTATGTCTATGTTTCTGGGAATCTAATTGTCATTAAATTACATGGTACGACTAATAGGAGGGTGAGGACCTAGCTAATGGCTCAGTGTTCCACTAAGCAACAATTGTAGTAATCACCAAGCTAAGGGCTCCTGTGCATTAGCTGGAGGTTGCTGGGGTTTCCCGGCCTACGCACTCTCCATACCCGTCTGAACAACTGAATACACTTCACAGGGCAGACTGGAAATTCAGAGGCAAATGAAGATGCAAATGACATGATTGAGAGCCCATGGGGGAAAGGAACAAAATTCAGGAATAAGAAGTTGAAGCAAACTGTTGCTGCTACTGATGGGTAACATGCTGCTATTACTGGTCTTTTCATATATAAATATAAACATATATACATATATATAATTTGAATTTTTGGAAATTTTAACTGTGCTATCAACCTTGGAAAAAGTTATCCCAGTATACCGTGTTGAGGAGGCATTGTACAGAAATTTACAGCCATATTGGCCTAGAAACGTTAAAACATTTTTTTTTTTTTCCATTTGTACAGGAGTAACACTGTGTTAAATATGTAAGGTCTTACCTACATGGGTTTGATTACAGAAACTAATAGTGTCTAAATAATGAAAAAAAAAAAAGGTAGAAGTAAAGGGAACTGAGTTTGATATTTCAAAAAATCTTGGAAAATGAAACCAAGTAATCATATAAATTATTAAAGGAGTTTGGGCTTCATAGAGATGGGTAATGAAGCCGGGATAATGTTGATCCATCGCTCACTTTTTCCAGATTTAGCCTGATGGAGGGAACAAGTGAGATAGGCGCACAACCCTGCAGAGCAAATCGACAGCCACGGACACTCTGGACACTGCCAACAACACCACAACTCCACCCAACACATGGCACTCACACTGCAACAGAAGAGCAAAAGAAAACGCTTAAGAGTTCCTGACCTCAGGTGTCCACTGTCTGAGAGGCTGAACAGAATCTAGTTGATCCACGGTGCTTCTGACCCACTTCTCTATTTAGAAAGCATTTCACCAGATCTCATCTGTAAGCAATATAAGGCTTATTATTCTTATTCTACATATGTGGCAACCAGGACTCAACAGTCATATTCAAGGTCATAGCTGGGTGTGGTGGCACATGCCTGTAATCCTAGCACTTGGGAGGCTGAGGCAGGAAGATTGGTGCAAGTTTGAGACCAGTCTGGGCTACAAAAGTGAGATCAAGCCAGCCTGAACTGCATAGCAAGGCCCTGCCTCAAAAAGACAAAAAAAGGGTCATAGGACCCACATTTTTGCATTCCTTTTTTTGTTGTTGTTTTGTTTTCGTTTTGGTTTTTTTTTTTTTTTTTTTTTTTTTTTTTTTTTTTTTTTTTTTTTTTTTTTTTTTTTTTTTTTTTTTTTTTTTTTTTTTTTTGTCTTTTTGAGACAGGGTCTCACTATGCAATTCAGGCTGGCCTTGAGCTCACTTTTGTAGCCCAGGCTGGTCTCGAACTCACACTGATCCTCCTGCCTCAGCCTCCCGAGTGCTGGGATTACAGGCATGCGCCATCACACCCGGCTGCATGTTGTTTTTGTTTTTGAGACAGGGTCTCACTATGTAGTTCAGACTGGCCTTGAATTCACTATGCAACACAGGACAGCCTCAAACTCACACTAATCTTCCTACCTCAGCCTTCTGAACGCTGAATTTACGTGCATATGTCACCATGCCCAGTCTACGCGTTTCTAAAAGATTTTGCCTTTACTCATACATATTAGCAGTACACAATGATGGTATGGGGAGTTGGTACATGTACATAATGCATCTTAACTCTTTTTTTTTTTAATTTTTGAGACAGGGCCTCACTGTAGTTCAGGCTTGTCTTGAACTCACTATGTAGCCCAAGCTCACCTTGAACCAGCAGCAATCCCCTTAACTTAGCCTTCCAAGTGCTTGGATTGCAGGTCTATGACACTGTGCCCAACTATCACATCTTAATTCTTTATACTTGCACTTACTTTCCCCTCCTTCTCAATCTACTCTGGAAGAAGTCACCCTGTGCCACCACTCCACCATCTCAAACAACTCTTGGAAATGCTCAGAAACAGGAAGGAACAGCTCTCTCTCAGCCACTGGGGTTAGAGTATCATTGCAAATACCCCAAAGTCTTACAATTCGCTTGAAATAGCAGCTCTCTTTCTAATGAGAGACTCTCTCCCTAGAACCCAGACTTGGATTCATAAAGGTCTGGCTTGTGAATTAACTCCTAATGCTGGATGGTATCTTATGCTTGAAAATAGAAGTAAATGTCACAGAATGCTCAGGATTCAGATAATAGTGTTTTATTTCAAGATGTGTCATAAATCAAATGCAATCAGGTGTTAAAATAGAAATTTTAGCTGAATCACAAATAGCAAATTCCAAAGTGAAATGCTAGACCAGGATTTACAAAGTAGCTAAGGATATTCAAGGCACAAATGAATTGAGGGAAGACCTTACATGAGGATTTCTTCATAGAGAGCTGTGCTGTGAGCTCCCAGCCCAGCCATATCTGTCAAAGTTGTCAAGACAGAGCAACTGAAGTAGAAAAGGATAGGCTGAGGAGAAGATGATGGATAGGAACCTTATTTGTGAAATTTCCGGGGCAAAGACAACAGAAAGGACTGAGCTGAGCAGGGCAGAATCTCATCCAAGAGGGTGGCCTGGAAGGACAAAATATCTCCACCAAGAGAAGCTGGAGCCCCAACCAGGTCCCTAATGCTAAGGAAGGAGTAAGAATGACCTTAAGGAAAGTGTACCATCCAGGCTGAGGCGCCCTGGCCATGGGGGCCATAAAGCAATCATGTTAGCAGGAGACACCTGCCAAGTCCAGGGAGCATCCATGCCAGTTCTCCACGCCAGGACTCAGCAAGTGGAAACTTACCTGCTTCTTCCCACTCCAGTGCTACAGGGCTGAGAAATCGCAGTCTAAAAGGTGAAGGAGGAAGCAATGCCACCTTTCCTTGGTGTCCTGCCTGAGTTGCACAAGAGGAAAGAAGCCTCAATGCTATGTCATTTTGGAGTGTTAATGATCTCTTCACTTTGATTCACTGAGCTGAGATGATCCAGACTTAAGGTATTGAAGAAAAAAGACCTAGAAATTGATTGGATTCAGAGGCACAGTTGGATAAGAGGAGTGACTTCTAATGTTCCATAGCATGGTAACATGACCCTTTTGGTAACGATTAATTGAATATTTCAAAATCATAGGAATTTGAATATTTTCAATACAAAGAAATGATAAACATCTGAGACATTAGACATGCTAATTACCCTGAGGTGAGCAATACATACGTATGCTTATATTAAAACATTACACCATAAGCTGGGCGTGGTGGCGCACGCCTGTAATCCCAGCACTTGGGAGGCTGAGGCAGGAGGATCGATGCAAGTTCAAGACCAGCCTGGGTTACAAAAGTGAATTCAAGGCCAGCCTGAACTGCATAGCGAGACCCTGTCTCAAAAAGACAAAAAAAAATAAAAAAATAAAAAATAAAAAATAAAAATAAAATAAAACATTACACCATAGCATGAATATATACAACTACTATGTGTCAATTAAAAGTAAACCTGGGGACTGCAGAGATAGCTCCGTGGTCTAAGCATTCATCTGACAAGTACGTGGACCCAGGTTTGATTCCCAGTACCACATGCCATGCTGGCCCCAGGCACCAACCCAGCCACAGAAACCAGGTGTGATGGTGCATATCTGTAATCCCAGTGCTAGGGAAGCTGAAACAGGAGGATCATGAGTCCAAGTTGCATAGTGAGACGCTGTATTAAATAAATAAATAAATAAATAAATAAATAAATAAATAGAGCTGGACATGGTGGCTCACATCTGTAATCTGAACACTCTGGAGACTGAGGCAGTAGGATTGCTGTGAGTTCAGGGCCAGCCTGTGCTACAAAGTGAGCTCAAGGCCAGCATAAGCTGCATAGCAAGACCTTGTCAAAAAAAAAAAAAAAAAAACTGATCCATCTCAAAAATGAACCAATGGGGCCAGTGAGATATTTCAGTGGTCTAAAGCACCTGCTTAGGAAAGCTAAAGCAACCACAGAGACCAAGGTTCAATCCCCAGCACCACATGCTCTGCCAGCCCTACCCCCAGGGCAGGCTGAGCAGATCATAACAATAATTTTTAAAAAATGAATCAACTAAAAAACACCAAACTATCTGAGAAAAAAGAAAGCCATATGGGGCCCGGGGGATGGCTCAGTAGTCTAAAGTGCCTGCTTGGGAAAGCTTGGGTGGCTGCAGGGACTGTGGTTTGATCCCGGGCACCACATGCTGCGCCAGCCCTGCCCTCAGGGCAGGCTGAGCTGGCCATGGAAATGAATAAATAAGCAAACAAAAGTTCTGAAACAAGAAAAAATAAATGAATAAATAAAAATTCTAAAAAAAAAATGCATTAAAAAAAAGAAAGCCATAGGGTTGACCTGAGTTTTCACTCAGATGTAGAAAATGTGCCAGGCTCCCATATTTAAAGGATTAATGGGAGAGAAAACTGAATTTTCTGCATTCTCTACAATTCTCTACATGATATACTTGGTAGGCATATCATGTCTTATGCTTGTTTAATAGTAACAATTATTTAAATAATGTACTGATTTATTAACTTGTTTTAGTAAGAGAGCTAAAAACAGTGGTGCCATTAAAAAAAATAGACTGCAGTCCGCAGATGGTGATAGGATACTGGGAGGAGTTAAGGCGGTGAGAGAGAGACCTCTACTCTATGTCTGCTTGGCCTAGAGGAATCATCACTGAGTTCAAGGCTTTGTCACAGCCTACAGCTGCTCGAACATCACCAGCCTATTCCGCAGATTCCCTGAGACTCAGGTCCTGCCAGCTTGCCCTGGATGGGAGAGAGGGAGAATTATACAGCTGAGGTTTGGTGCAAATGTAGTTGCAAGCACACAATTTGCTCAATTTGTGCAGATGGGCTGGGTGGGAGGGGCCACTGAGCAGTTGGTACCACTGGTTTCTTTGCCTTCAGTGTACTAGCAGCAGGCTTCTTTGTACACGGGACTGCTTGGGGCAAGTGCCCTCACTTCAGCAGAAGCACAAAGGTGGACAAAGAGAAGGCAGATTTCCACATCAAAGCGATTCAAGGTGGTTTAGAGGTCATGCTTCAGAACGCAGTCGTGTGTTCATTACATATCCCAGTAAGTGAAATCACAGATTCTCCTCTCCTCTCTCTCTCTCTCTCTCTCTCTCTCTCTCTCTCTCTCTCTCTCTCTCTTCACACACACACATTCTCTCCCTCCCTCCCTCCCTCTACATGCATTCTTTTTCTCTCTATCTATGCATATGTACTCTCTTTCCTCCCCTCCTTCCACTCCTCCCTTCCCTTCCCTTCCCTTCCCTTCCCTTCCCTTCCCTTCCCTTCCCTTCCCTTCCCTTCCCTTCCCTTCCCTTCTCTCACACATACATGCAGCATTAGGAAGGAAAATGTAACAAACTAAGAGTGGAACCCAATACTTTTGACATACTGTTTTCCACTACAGTGGTATTCTGATTGGTCTCAAAATATGCTTTTATCAAGCCTGGTGTGAAGATACATGTCTGTAATTCCAGATACTCTGGAGGGTGAAGCAGAACGGTTGCAGTTTGAGGCTAATGGGAGTGAATCAGGAAAAAAAATCTCTGAAAATTAAAAGAGGAGCTGGGCGTGGTGGTGCATGCCTGTAATCCCAGCACTGGAGGCTGAGGCAGGAGGGTTGGTGCGAGTTTGAGACCAGCCTGAGCTACAAAAGTAAGTGCAAGGCCAGCCTGAACTGTATAGCAAGACCCTGTCTCAAAAAGACAAAAAAATTAAAAGAGGGCTGAGCAGGCATTGTGGCGCAGGCCTGTAATCCCAGCACTTGGGAAGCTGAGGCAGGAAGATCATTGGGAGCTGGAGACCAGCCTGGGCTGCATAGTGAGACCCAGTCTCAAAAAGACAAAAAAAAAAAAAAAGAAAAGAGCTAGGGATGTAGCTCAGTGGTAGAACACCCCTTGGTTCAATTCCTAATACCACTAAAGCAAAAGAAAAATTCCTCCTCAAACACAGCCTGTATAACACTACCAGATTAATAGTCCTGAATCCCTATTTTAACCTCACCTTCCTTAAGTATGAATGGTCCCAGAGTCCATTATCTAGAAGCTCTGACCCAGCCCACCCAGCCCTGGGCAGGGCTCAAGTCACCCACCTTCTTGAAAGTCTCCGGTGCTTCCCCCTGTACAGCCAGCCTTCTGCAGTGCTGCTGCTGCTTGCTGGCCCAAGGAGCTCCAGACTTCCTTCTGCAGCTGTTTCCGCACTTCCCCCAGTGCATGGGATCTCAGAGGCTTCAGCTCATGCCCTGAGTCTGTGAGACCTGTAGCTGCCTGGCTCTGCTGCTTTTCAGACTTATGACTTTCAAGAAGCAGCCCTGATTGTACATGTTTCTGCCATCATAAAACTGCTGAACTGGGTGTCTCTAAAGGGTTTTTCCCCCTCAACTTAAAGTTAGATGATTCACCCTGAAACTCTGCCATTTGTTTTTGAGACAGTTTTGTTATGTAGTTCAAGCTGGCCTTGAACTCACTATGCAGCCCAGGCTGGTCTTGAACTTCTACAGTCTTCCTATCTCAGTCTCCCAAGTGCTGGAATTACAGGCATGGGCTAGGGATGTAGCTCAGTTGTAGAAAGCCCCTTTGGTTCAATTCCCAATCCCACTAAAACAAAATGAAAAATTCCTCCTCAAATATAGCCTGCATAACACTACCAAGCCTGGATAACTCTGTCTTGTGTTTTGCTTTGTTTTGTTGTTTCTGAAACAGGGTTTCATTATACAGTTCAGCTAGACTTGAACTCACTTTGCAGCCCAGGCTGGCCTCCTGTCCCACCCTCTCACATGCTGGGATTACAACCTTGCACCTTCCTGGCTGGCCATTTCTGCTTTTTAAGCAAACTTTGTCTCTTGGATAATTACCAAGCCCAAATTAATTTTTTTTTTTTTTTTGTCTTTTTGAGACAGGGTCTCGCTATGCAGTTCAGGCTAGCCTTGAGCTCACTTTTGTAGCCCAGGCTGGTCTCGAACTCGCACCGATCCTCCTGCCTCAGCCTCCCGAGTGCTGGGATTACAGGCGTGAGCCACCACGCCCGGCAAGCCCAAATTAATTTAAATCTTACATCATTTTTTCTTTTCTACCACCCTGTAAGTACATTTTTCTCTTTCTTGGTCCAACACATAGAGCTAACAAAGAAAACATCTCTATCAATAAAGAAAACAACAGTCTTTATTAATATCTTCTGGGTCTGAGTATTTGTGATTTTAGGGCAACTTAATCTGAAGTCCTGCTTCAAACAGTTGAAGGATTTTAATGTTCTGCTGCTGTCAAACTTCAGGTAGGCTTTAAAGGCTCCAGGTTCATTTGCTGCTGCAAGAGCATGATTCCCAAGGAGAAGAAGAGCAGAGGGTTAACTGCAATATTTGCAAAATTCGGGGCCTGGCAGGATGGCTCAGTGGTCTAAAGCGCCTGCTTGGGAAAGCTTGGGTGGCTTCAGGGACCGCGGTTCAATCCCCGGCACCACATGCTGCGCCAGCCCTGCCCTCGGGGCGGGCTGAGCCGGCCATAAAAATGAGTGAATAAACAAAGATTCTGGAACAAGAAAAAAATAAATAAAATTCTTAAAAAAAAAAAAAATTAAAAAAAAAAAATATTTGCAAAATCTAAACTAGACTGAAACGTCATCACTCAAGAAAGCCTGACTGGAAACTCCCACATTGCAAACATCATACCAAGTGAGGACAAGATTGCTTCCTTGCCTGCTACTAGGGACTGCTCTGTCCTTCTCCAGGTATCAAGGATCGCAATGCCTATCCTTTCCCAGCATAAGCCTATGTGAGAGTCCTGGTCAGAAGGGACATGGGTTCATGCAGATGGATTTTTTTTTTTTTTTTTTTTTTTTGAGACAGGGTCTCACTGCAGTTCAGGCTGGCCTTGAGCTCACTTTTGTAGCCCAGGCTGGTCTCGAACTCGCATCGATCCTCCTGCCTCAGCCTCCCGAGTGCTGGGATTACAGGTGTGAGCCACCACACCCGGCTAATGCGATGGATTTTAACCTCCAGAAATGTGCACATTTGCCTTCTCGGTTGAGTATCTTTGGGCACCAATCTTAGACAACTCTTCGGTTAGGCAAATGACCCTGGGTTAGTCTTCACGTCTTTGTGCCTTAGCTTACTACCCATCAGAAATGAGAATAGGGTTTTTTAAAAATGTATTTAGTACAGGGCCTACAGGGTCTTGCTACACAGAACCTACTCATAGTGACCCTCCTTTTTTCAGCCTAACAAGAGCTGAGATTACAGGCGCACACACCACACAGTCTCAACTGCTGTCTCAGCATGCCCCCGGAGTGGGTTGAGCACAACAGGCCCAGAATCGAACCCCTAGTCCCTGCATCTGCCTAAGCAGGCACTTTAATCTGCTGAGCTACCTGGCTGGCCCAAAATAGGATTTTCATGACAATTAAATAAAATGATTTGGGCCAGCCAAATAGCTCAGTGGATCAAAGCACCTGCAAGCAGGGGCAGGGTCCAGGGGATCAGATCCCCAGGCCAGCTGTGCCGGTGCCAGGCCCACCACTGGGGTACACTGGGATGGTAACTGAGACTGGGCATAGTGGCATGCACCTGTAATCTCAGGTCTTGGGAGGCTGTAAACAGGTGGATCACTATGAGTCCAATCTAGTAGTGAGACCCTGAACAGTCTATAGACCTTTCCCTAAAAAATACAAAAAAAAAACAAAAATTAAAATGATTTGTGCAAAGCTTTTAACAAGATGGTTGGTACTGAAGACTGATGTTACAATCAGGGAGCCAGTGAGATGGTTCAGTGATCTAAGCTTAGGCAACCGCAAGACCTGCAGTTTGATCCCTGGCACCACATGCTGTGCCAGCCCCACCCCTAGGGCAGGCTGAGCAGGGCATTAAAATAACAAAAGAAAGGGGCCCAGCGGGATGGCTCAGTGGTCTAAAGCACCTGCTTGGGGAAGCTTGGGTGGCTTCAGGGACCACGGTTCGATCCCCAGCACCACATGCTGCGCCAGCCCTGCCCTCGGGGCGGGCTGAGCTGGCCATAAAAATGAGTGAATAAACAAACAAAGGTTCTGAAACAAGAAAAAATAATAATAATAATTAAAATAAAAAATTCTTTAAAAAAAAGAAAAAAGATATTACAATCAGGAATGAGTAACTATACCAAGTGCTTACTGTCACCTGACTTGGTGCATGGGGACTGGATAAGGAGAGGATAAAGAAGGATTCCAATGATCCAGGTTTTTGTCATTTTGAGCCAGGGTTTCACTATGCAGTTCAGGCTGACCTTGAAATCACTTTGCTGCCCAGGCCAGCCTTGAACTTGTAGAAATCTCCCTGCCTCAGCCTCTTGAGTGCTGGGATCACAGGCATATGCTGTCATGCCTGGCTGGCCCCAGTTCTAATTCTTGTTCTTCTCATCTCTTTGCTTTAAGTCTAGAACATACTCTGTCCCTCAGGCCCAATTCTACGAAAGCAGGAAGTGGCTGGGCATAGTAGCAAACACCTGTGATCAGAGCATTTGGGAGGCTGAGACTGAGGAGAGCCAAAAGTTCAAGGCCAGACTGAATTACATAGCAAGACTCTTATCTCAAAACAAAACAAAAACAAAAAAAAAAAAAAAAGGAAGGAAGGAAGGAAGGAAACACTTCAAGTAGCTGTATAATCACTTATTGTAAGTGGTCCTCAGGAAAGCTCTGGAGTAAGTGAAGATAAAATGTAAAAACTGGAGGAGCCCTAGAAGATATGGTCCCCATTTATCCAGAAGGAGTTTCTTCACAGGTAGCAAAGGACACCCCAGGAAAAAGCATCAGGCCAACAGCTTGGCTAATTCAGGAAAGACTTGATTAATTGGAAATTCAGGGAAATAGTGATCAATAAAGCTTTGGGAAGCTGTGAAGAAACTAGTACTTATTGCTTTGTTAAACTAAATTTTCAGTGTGAGACAGGAAGCTAGAGCATGGCTAAGACTGGCTGTGAAAGGAGGCATGACAAAATCTTGGAAAGGTAGCCCAGAGCGGTTCTCAGAACCCTACACGTGGATAGGATGGTCTAATCCTGCCCTCAGTCTGAGGAGTGTATGACACAGAAAGAACAGTCCACGCTGAGCGTTTGCCACTGTGCTCCCTCTTGCATGGCGGCCACCCTCATGCTGTGGGCTGTGCTTCTTTTTGTATTTTCACTTGGCCCAAACTCACTCTGCAGAGCCTGTGTGTCTTCCTACCTTTACTAAAACTTTGCTACCATGGGTGTTTGTTTTAACCAAATCTTTTCTCAGGACAGAATGAACCTGGATATCACCTCCAGAAGGAGACTCCAGCACCCTCAAGCCTGGTAACAACTGCAGGGTAAATCTCACACCTATGTAGAAACAACTTTGCAGGGTTGACTTTGGGAACTGGGGGCTGAAGTCAGGGTCAAGATCTGGCTTCACCAGAGAAAGGAAGAGAGGTGAGGCTGTGGTAGGAGTTGCTGGAGGCTCCAGCTTAAGCTGTGAAGTGACCAGCAAGCAGGGAAAGGGCCACAGAAGGAACCTATGCAGTGCCCAGGTGACAGGTTAAGTCTAGATGTCTCCCTCCTAGCCATCAAGGTAGGGCTTCCTGTGTCCTTGGAAGTTACTTGGGGGGAGGGGTGCAGCAGAAGGGGTAGAACCTTAAAGAATATCCCATAACAAACATGGAAGAAAAAAAAACACTGATCCCTAAGACACCAGGAGGCAGGGTCCTGCCAGAGTGAACAACTGAGGAAGTCACTCAAGGCTGTTGTAGTAGGTAAAAGTGACAGAACTTTTACTTTAGCCTTTATCATAGGCCAGGTGCAGTATTTTTATTTTATTTTATTTTATTTTATTTTTTAAGGAAAGAGAGGTTTTTTGTTTGTTTTTTGTATTTTTGGGACAGGGTCTTACTATGAGGTTCAGGCTGGCTTTGAGCTCATTTCTTTAGCCCAGGCTGGTCTCGAACTCTCACCAATCCTCCTGCCTCAGCCTCCCGAGTGCTGGGATTACAGGCATGCGGCACCACGCCCGGCTTAATGGAAATTAATATAAGCAGGGCATGGTGGTGCATAGCTGTAATCCCAGCACTCAGGAAGCAGAGGCAGGAGAATTGTTGCCACCGTGTTATCAGCCTGAGCTACAAAGTTAGCTCAAAGCCAACCTGAACTACATGGTGAGACTCTGTCTCAAAAAGACTAAAAGTTAATATTGAAAAACATTTGATGAGAAATTCCAGAAATAAACCATTTATATGTTTTGTTTTGTTTTTTTAATTTTTTGTCTTTTTGAGACAGGGTCTCGCTATGCAGTTGAGGCTGGTCCTGAGCTCACTTTGTAGCCCAGGCTGGTCTCAAACTTGCACCAATCCTCCTGCCTCAGCCTCCCGAGTGCTGGGATTACAGGCGTGAGCCACCACGCCCGGCTCCATTTATAGGTTTTAAACCATACACAATTCTGAGTACCACTGGGTGTGGTGGTGGCACACACCTGTAATCCCAGCACTTGGGAAACTGAGGCAGAAGGATTGGGGTGAGTTCGAGAACAGCCTGGGCTACAAAGTGAGCCAGCCTGAACTGCATAGTGAGACCCTGTCTCAAAAGGAAAAAAAAAAATTCCGAGTACCAAGATCTCATTCTGTGTTCATCTGTCCCAGCCTAGACTCCAAACAAACCTTTGTTCAATGTATGTACACCATATCCCTCCAGATGCCTGGTAGCCATCTACGTTGCCAGATTGGCTGCTGGATGTGGTGGTACTTATGTACAAGTAACCCTTGCACAGTAGCCCAGTGCTACCTCACAGTGCCTAGGTCATCCACCTCCCATCCCCAAGTCACTACAAAAATGGAGAGAATAGGACATTAAAATATGTGTTGGGCTCAGTCTAGGAAGAGTACAAGTTCTGCACCAGCCTGGACAACTTATGAGACCCTTCCTCAAAATTAAAAAAAAAATAGAAAGGCTTAGGGATATATGCAGGGGTGGAGCACCTCTGGGTTCCATCCTTGATATAAATAAGTATTAAAATTATATTCATGTTCTCAAAAGCTGCTTCTCAAAATCCCAAATTATCTATTGAAATTAAAACATAAAAGTCAAATAATAGGGCTGGCAAGATATCTCAGTGGTTTAAAGCACTTGCTTAGGCAACTGCACCAACCACAGTTTGATCCCTGGCACCACATACTGCACCAGCCCCACAGCCAGGGCAGGCTGAGTCAGCCATAATATACATACATACATACATACATACATACATACATACATACAGTTTTTAAGTCACATTATAATTAACCAATAACATCTTGCATAAAAATTATTTAAATATAAATTTTATTAACAATTCTCAATTTTTTTTATAAAAAATCGAACTATTCTTAAATTGCCTCAGTCCATTAAGGGTGCCAAAGAAAAATACAGGACCCTATGGTAACTTAAAAACAACAGAAATGTATTGTTCATAATCCTGGAGGTTAAAAGTTGCAAGCCCAAGGTGCCTGAGGGTTTAGGATTTCTTCCTCATAAATCGTAGCTTCTAGCGGGGTCTTCACGTGGTAGAAGTGGTGAAGGACCTCCCTGGAGCCTCTGTTACAAGGGAACTGATCTCATTTGTGAGAGTTTGGTTCTCATGACCTAATCAATTCTTACAGTCTCAACTTACTATTACACTGGAGATTAGGCTTCACCATTTGAATGTGGGTGGATGGGGAACACAAGCATTCAGACTGTATCAGTATTCTAATATTAGATCTCATCTAGTGACCAAGGGAGTCTGCATCATGCTTCACACAGCTACTCTACTTACTCATAAATGCACATTTCAAAATATTATGAATTATTTAATATTGAAAAATGTTGCTCAGTCACTATATGCAATTTTTTCAAATACTCTTCTAATTAGTGTGACCCACAAACAGAACACAAAAAGAAGAAAATGGATGCATGGTACTGCTGAAAAATAAGTCTTCATTGTACAAGAATCTACTGCATTCATATTATTTGAGAGGAAGGATTTGACAAGTTAATTTGTCTCTTCTCTTTCATAAGACCCCTGCCACTCAAATCCAAAGTATTCTGTCTTCTACACAGGCAGCACACACACGGCAGCACAATTCATTTTGTTTCACAGACACTGAGCACACACAAACTGCAAAGGGGCATTACCCAGGGACTTGACGATGCGAGGTACTGTGAGAAGGGGTGTTTAGGATAATGTCATGCTGGTTCCATGCTGAGTACAAAATACAGAGTGGCAAAGGCACTCACGTTTGTAAAATAAATGTGATCTACTGTCTTACAAAGCTCTGCACCGTGAATGGGGCCTCTCTTGCTTTGCATCTCAGAGTGGTATTTCAGGACAGCAAAAACAATGTTATAAAAACCTGGAAGTACAGTTCCTGCAAGATAGCTCAGTGGACTAAAGTGCCTGCTTTGGTAAGCTTAGGCAAAGTGCAGGGACCTCAGTTTGATCCCCAGCACTACATACTGCACCACTCCCCAGAGGGAACTGAGCAGAGCAGGTCTAGTTGGGTGCAGTGCACTGTGCCTGTAATCCCAGTGCTAGGGAGGCTGAAAGCAGGAAGATCACCATGAGTCCGAGCAGCATAGTGAGACCCTGCAACAACCAAATGCATGTAAACATAAAAACAGAAAACTTGGAAGTAGAACTAAAAAGCACAGTTCCAAACACACACACACACACACACACACACACACACACACACACGCACGCACGCACGCACGCACGCATGCACACACACACACACACACACACACGCACGCACACACACACACACACACACGCACAGATACGCAGTGGCATATCTGTAATCCCAGCACTCAGTGAAAGGAAGATTGCTATAAATGGGGCCAGTGGGATGGCTCAGTGGCCTAAAGCACCTGCTTAGGAAAGCTTAGATGAAGGCAGGGACAGTGGTTAGATCCCCAGTACTACATGCTGCGCCAGCACCCCCCCCCCC
>PVJA010046713.1:0-14977 GCA_004027025.1 Myocastor coypus
AAAAAAAAAAAAAGTCACAGAGACTTTACTTAGAGCTGCAAAGATCCACGAAACAAGGAGCGCTGTATTTTATAATAAGTGGAGGGGTAGGGCCAGCGAGGTAACTCAGCACACACAGCACCTGTTTCGGCAAGCGCAGGGACCAGGCTACCATCCACGTCCCGCGTGCAGGGCCAGCCCCACCCCGGGGGTGCACTGAGCCGGTGAAGGAGTCTAGGCGTGGTGGCGCACACCTGTAATCCCAGCGCCGGGGAGGCTGAAAACAGGAGGAATCACTACTACCAGTCAGGGCTGCATAGTGAGACCCTGTACCAAATACATGAATGAATGAACGAATGAATGAATGAATGAATTAAAATCATCGGCCGGGCTGTGCGCAGTGATCCACGCCTGCAGGAGGCGGAAGTTTGAGCCCAATCTGAGCAACCTAGCGGCATGTCGTGTCCCCGATCTCAAAATCAAAAGTCAATTGGTCCGAAGGGGCATAGCTCAGCGGGAAGGCCCTAGGCTCAGCCCCCAGCCCTGGAGGAAAGAGGAAAAATAGTAAGGAAATAATCGAAGGAGGAAGGGAACAAAGCAGGACAAGGGGGAGAAACCAGGGGGACAGAGCAGAAGAGAGGGGGGAGGAGAAAGACACGGGATGGGTCACGGGTAGCAGGAGGCAGAGGAGAGGAGAAAGAATGGTAAGGGAGGACGGAAGCCGAGAAGAACAGCCGAGAAGAGACGTCTGGGAAGCCTCAGCACCCCTCTCGCGCCCTCTCTGCTGGTGAAATTTTCTCTCCGAAGCTTGAAATACAGTGACTCATAGAGGCTCCTGGATCCCACCGTCTCTCCCGGGTTATGCTGTCCTGACTGTCCTGCCCTTCCGTATCCACTGGTCTTTGTGTTCTACTGTGTCAACTGTTATAAAACCCATCTTCACGGTGTGAGTGTGCATAGCATACAGCCAGGATCTGTCCTGCTACCGCTGGTGTCCGACCCACATGCCACAGCCACTAAGCTAAAGGTGACGGTTAGATCTCAAAAGGTCCCTGCCGTGGTTGTGATGGAGAATGTCCTCATGAGGTCTCATGCACTCCTAGGTGGAGGTTTTGAAGGTGGCCGGGTTATGCGATACTATTCTTTTCAGTGGAGTCATCCACTGGGGCCAAGACCCGGAAGGTCCTGGTTGGCTTTCTCTCTCTGGCTTCTGTGGGTCGACCACTTCCTTTGGCTGCATCTTCTTGCCCTACTGTGTCTACCTCGGGGCCAGGCAGCCATGGTCTGAAGCCTAGAGCCCGCATCAGCCTGCCCTCCTGTTATGGTTTGTGTCTAGGTCCCCCCCCTCCCCCAAAGCCTCATGCAGTCATGGGATGGCTTCTGGAATTTGTCATGGATTATTGTGGAAATGCACGCTGCCTCACTCCTGGGGCAGGTGATTTGCATTTCAGTGTAAAGGAGGGAGGGAAGTTAGCTACTTGAGCAAGCTAGCGTTCCATGTGTTCTTGCTCTTGCCTGCCACCATAAAAGGTTGTTGTCTGCCATGTGCCTTTCTGTCTTGGAGCCAGCTGAATATGGACTGAAACCTGCAGTCACTGTGAGCTACATAAACCTTTCCTGCCCTCATTTTGAGTGTCAGGTGTTTGTTCCAGCAATGAGAGAAGAGTGACTAAGATATCTCCTTTATCTTGTGGGTGTCCAGTATCATGTTCGATGGATAGGAAACAGATGAATGAACCGAAGAGTAAGTAGGACACCAACGAATGAAGAAAAAATGCCAAGAGGGCGGGTGGGAAGTGTTCCCACGACAAACATGATAACTTTGTGAGGTGATGCGTATGGCAATTAGCTAGCTAGTCACTCCACAGCACGCATATGCGGTCACGTGCCTACTAATATTTCCCTTAAGAGCAGACATGCCTACCACGCCACGGCGGTCTCAAGAGCTTCCAATGGAGCTCAGAGATTCCCATCATCTAGGGATTGTGTAGGCATCCTGACACAGTACTGAAGTCCTTAGTGCTGACACAAACAAACTTACTGCACTACCAGTTGTTCAAAAGTACAGCAGCTGGGGCTGGTGAGATAGCTCAGCGGACTAAATTGCCCGCTTAGGCAAGCTTAGGCAAGCTCAGGGACTCAGGTTTGATCCCGGGCAGCACATGCTGCTCCAGCCCTGCCTTCAGGGAGGGCTGAACTGGCCAGAGTCCCAGCGTGGTGGCACACACCTATAATCCTAGCACTTGGGAGGCTAAAAGCAGACAGATCACTGTTGGGAGCTGCAGGAAGCCAGGAGATTGATCAAGTGTGTGTAGATGGGACTAGGCCTCGGTGCCTAAAGCAAGCAAGCTACCCCAGCACTGAGAAAAACATCCTGTCTGGTTCAGGCCAGCTATTTGTCGCTAAACAACCTTGTGTCATGTGATACAAACTTTGTAAAAGTATAGATAAAGGATTGTTTTGCGTGTGTTGAGTTAGTCTTGCCCATCAGGCAGACTAGCAACCGCCTAGCCCAGGTTTTCGTCTGTTTATTTATCTTTCTCATTCCTACCACCATGTCTCCCTGGGGTAGAACCATTCGCAGCAAGACCAACGGATCCCTACAGATCACCACGAGTCCAACCTGTGTGGTGAGACCCAGCAAAAACCAAGTACATTTTTATTTTATTATTATTTTTTAAAATTTTATTTATTTATTTTTTTCTTGTTTCAGAACCTTTATTTGTTTATTCACTCATTTTTATGGCTGGCTCAGCCCACCCCGAGGGCAGGACTGGTGCAGCATGTGGTGCCGGGGATGGAACCGCGGTCCCTGAAGCCGCCCAAGCTTTCCCAAGCAGGCACTTCAGACCACTGAGCCATCCCTCTGGGCCCCCAAATACATTTTTAAAAAAGTATAGGGATTATGACTGTATGTAATACTTGACAATGACAATGAGCAACTATGTTATTGGTTTATGTATTTATTATAGCATACTGTTCATTGTACCTATACTCTATAGAGATACCAAAGGCAAGCATACTCTAAACCTCTTGTGTGATACCAGAGGCATCTCATAGATCTCGTTCGTACAACATCTCCTACTTTGGCTTTCAAAACTCATTAGAGTATAATAATTAGAACGAAAAATTAAGGCTTGTTTTGGTATAATTGTGCATGTGTAAAATGTACTTTGATTATTTTTAGCTCGCCATGTCCACCTTCCGCTACTCATCCTTTTTCTTTCTGACAGATTTCTTTTGACTTTCCTGTCATCTCTGTTTCCTCCATTCTTTTTCTAAAACTTCCCCATATCAAGGACAACTTTCAATACTTGATTTTCTGAGTCTGAAGCTGGCTCGTTTCACTTTGAACAATGGCCTATGGGTTCACCTGCTCCCCAGATATGATTTCGTTGTACTTAAGGACTAAAAAATAATCCATAATTATATAGGGTGCATTTTCCTTATCTGTTTATCTACTGGTGGGCATTGACGTTGTTTCCACAGCTTGGATATTGTGAATTGTGTACACGAAACGCATGTATGCAGATATTACTATGGTACGGTACCTTTAATTTTTTCAGGAATATACTAATGGTACAGCTGGATAAATCTCTATCTTTAGTTTTGGGGGTGCCTCCCTATTGATTTCCATTACGACTGCAAAGGTCAACATTCCCACCAGCAGTGTGGAAAGGAGACTCCAACACCCTTCCCGGCATTTATTACTGTTTGGTATTTATGTAGTTCATTCCCAGTCTTGATGCTGCCATTCCGACTGCAGTAAGACGGAATCTCGGTGTATTTTCTCTTTTAATTTCCCCTCACAGTTAACTATACATATATACATATATATATATATATTTATTTTCGAGACCAGGATTTGAACTCACAACCTTGCACTTTCCAGGCAGGCACTTGCACCATGGAGCTATCTTCCCGACCCTACAGTTAACAATATTGATAGCCCATTTTGTATTGTGGTCTACAACTTGGCCATTTCTGACTCTTTTTGGAGAAGCGTCTGACCAATTTAATTGCACCTTTTTGGGTTAGGTTAACTGGGATTTTGTTGTTCTTGATTCGTCTTGGGTTCTTTTTATGTTCTGGATATTAATCTCTGTGGGGACAGGTAGCCGGCAAAGATTTCCTCCCATTCTGGAGGCTGTTTATACTCTGTCAATTGCTTCCTTTGCAGTACAGGCACTAATTAATTTGATAGAATCCCATTTGGAGATTTTTGCTCTTATTTCCTATACTTTTGTGCCCTATTGAGGAACTTTGTACCTGTGCTCTTGATAGCCCGTTTTTCTTTTCTATTTTCTTCCATCATGTGCAAGATTTCCAGTCTTATATTGCGACTTATATTTGATCCATTTTGATTTGATAGTAGTAGAGTGAAAGATAAGGAGATCTTCTTTACATGGATATTACGAGTTTTCTCAACATTTGTTGAAGAGGTGTCTTCTCTTTTATATAAGCAATGTCTGTTTTTGAACCTTTCGTTTAACATCAGATGTTTAGTTGGTACATAGTTTTGTTCCTGCGTCTTCTGTTCTGTTGCATTGGTCCACATGTCTGGATTTGCTTGTGATTTTCTTTCACCAGCCCATGTTGTTTTGTCACTTTGGCTTTGCAGTATAATTTCAAGCGTGGTATTATTCATTATTGTTGTAGAGGAAAGCTGTTGAATTTTTATCAGGTCTGAAAGTGGATTTTTATAGGGTCTTGGAGGCAAAGGAACATACGATCTGTAAGTAGCGATAGTTTCAATTCTTCCTTCCCTATTTGTAGTTGTTTTATTTTTCTCCCTTGCTTAGTTGTCCTTGCTAAAATTCCAAGAACTATTTTTGAACACAAATTTACTACGTCTCAGGGTTGCATAAAAAGACCAAATAAAGTGATCTACTATACCATTGATACTTCTGTAAGGGTGACATTCACACAATGACAAAGTCACCTAGTGGTGTGTTTCTCAGAACATACCCCCGTCACTAAGTCGTGTCTGAGTGTGCATCCAATCATTTTGCATATAGTAAATTCAGACAATTTTATCAACCAAGAAAACCATTTAAAAAAAAAAAACATTGAACACCACAGAAACCAAAGACGATACACCAGTAACAGGAACTAAGGCGATGTCTGTCTGAAAAACTAAAAATGCAAAGCCTTACCATGTCTGGTCCTCAGGAGAGAGTGTGGCCAGTGCCTCAGTCCTGCGTGTTGAGGGCGTGCCTGGGTGTGAGGAATGTGCTGCACTAGGGGCCTGGGGCCTCCTGGGTCCCATCCTTGGCTTCTGACACCTGGACTCCAGAAATGTAGAGGGCTCTCCAGCCTCTGAGGTGACCTTGAGGGGACTGGGCTGACTGCTGCCCTTCTGATCAGCTTTGTCTTGTCCAGCTGCCTCCTGGTATCTGCAGAGGCACCGCTCATGTTCCTGATTCTGACGAGTACATCTTTCTCTGCGAGTCTCCCAGGGGAGGTGGGCACTTCTGGGCATGATCCCTCTGCAGACAGCTGGGGTGGAGGCACATGATTCTCACCCAGGACTCTGGAGGCAGCAACCAGACTCACCAAGGTCGTGATGTCCAGGTAAGCAATTCCTCCTGGGCAGAAAAGAGAGGGAGGAGAGGATCAACATTGCCCATTCTGTAATTTAGAAGACTCAGAACCACAATCCTACTTGAGAGGAGGAAACTGTCCACAAACGGTGCCCGGATACCAAACACCCAGGGAGACAGCATGACGTTGCATGCTTACATCATCCAACCTCACCAAGTACCCTGAATACGATTTGCAATATAACAGCCATTGTTGAATTCATATCGTGTGGAAGATCACCTGAGCAGCTCTCCTTGAAAGGAAAGCAACTGTCTCCATTTTGGCTGAGCCGGACCCTATTTTCTTGTCTTGAAATATACAGAGCTGGCCAGGCGTGGTGGCTCATACCTGTAATCCCAGCACTTGGGAGGCTGAGGCAGGAGGATCACTGTGAGTTCGAGACCAACCTGGGCTACAAAAGTGAGCTCAAGGCCAGCCTGAACTGCATAGCGAGACCCTGTCTCAAAAAGACAAAAAAAAAAAAAGATTTGCCTGGCAAGTGCAAGGTCCTGAGTTCAATTTCTGGTACTACCAAAAAACAAAAAATAAAAATAATATTATCAGGGGAGATAGCTCAGGGGCACAAGTGCCTGCCTGGCAAGTGTAAGGTCCTGAGTTCGGTCGCCAGTGTCGTGCCGGCCCTGCTCCTGGGGCCAGCTGAGACAGTGATTGAGCCTGGCTGTGGTGGCTCAAGTGCCTGTAATTCCAGCACTTGGGAGGCTAAAAACAGGAGAATCCCTATGAGTCCGGTCTGTGTCGTGAGCCCCTGTAAGACCCTGTACTAAATACATAGAAAAGCACATAGTTTTCTGTTTTTGAGCGTTTTCACCTATCTTTTGTTGCAGAATCTTCAGTCAGAAGCTAAGTAATGAAGGAGAAAAAATATTTCTTTTCTCTTCTCCTGCATTATCTTTTGGATTTTTTTTCATTAATACAGTGTTAATGCTTATACATCCTTCTTCATGCAAAGTAAAAAAAGAAGATGCATAAAAGTAGATGCGACAGGCTGAAACTTAAATAAGAAAATCAGAGGAAAGAAAAATAAATTAAAACACACACACACACACAGTGTCTACAAAGGGTTGGTGCTGTCATTTCCAGCCATAAGGTGTTCTATAGCGAGTCAAGTTTGCGCGTTGAGTTGGCTGCGGGCCAGCGTAAGAGCAGAAATGTAATCAGCTTTCAGAAATGGAATCAGTTCCATTGTCCTGAAGGAATATCCCCAAGAGGGGCCTGTGTTTTCTCTCTCTCCTGTCCTCTGGGCTCCAGTAATTTCATCAGAATACAATTTTAGGCTCACCGAGTTTTGACTCTTGAGCACTTGGAGATTTTGTCGAAGATTTTCAGCCTAATTCATAACAAAGAATCTTTAAATGCCTTCCCTAAGTGCTTGTGTAGGTCTGGAAAGTGGTGTGGGGGGATTTCCTGCCCTACAGCGGGGAGAAAGGACCAGGCATTCTTATATTTTAATTGGAATAAATTTCACATCACAGCAGCAAGGTGAATGTTACCCACAGGCGCCTGGCAGGTAGAGAAGCCTAGGCTCAGGGAGAGGCTGGGCCAGTACGACGTTTTAGGGTGCTGTTCATGGAGGCTTAAGTAAGGAAAGTTTGCCTGGTGGCGGTTCACCTTGAGGACCGCGCTAAAGCAGCACGCATGCGTCTGGGTCTTCGTCTCTCTGCGCTACTCATCTGGGTTATGCTACTCTGTGCAGGTCCCAGATGTGGCGGAGAGTCATAGTTCGCACGGGATCCTAAGATCAAGGGTGAAGCAAACCTCCACTGTGCAGACCACGCAATGTCCTGTGCTGATATAAACTATGAGTTGGAGAGGATAAGTTTCTTAGAGGCACTGCGTTCATTCCAGCGATATTTCCCTTTTCTTTTCTCTTTTATTATTTATTTGTTTGCTTGCTTATTTATTTATTTATTTATTTATTTATTTATTTATTTATTTAATACAGGGTCTCTATTCAGCTCCGACTCCTAGTGATCCTCCTGTCTCAGCCTCCCCAGTGTTGGGATTGCAAGCCTGCACCACCACGCTGGGTTTGGGGGCCAGTGTGGCTTGCAGTATGGAGGATCAAACCCAGGTCCTGGTGCAGGCAAGTGCTTAGGCTGAGGAGCTATCTCCCTAGCCCTTCTTCTCTCTTGCAAAATCTTTTAGTAGTACATGTTTACAATGTATACAGTTTCCATTCTGTGTGTGGAGGTGGCACCTGAGCATTACATCTTAATTTTTTTCCCTCTCGTTTCACTGTCCTTGCTTTCTCCTATCTCTTGATCCCCTTCCTCTTCTTATTTTTGTGTTTTAAAGAATGCAAAAATGATGGGGCCTGTGAGATAGCTCAATGGGCTAAAGCGCCTGCTTAGGCAAGTTTAGGCAAGTGTAGGGACCATGGTTCCCTACACAGAAGGATCACCACGAGTCCAAGCTGCACAGTGAGACCCTATAACAACCAAATACATAAAAAAAAAAGAAAGAAAAAGAAAAAAACCAAAATGGTTAAAAAAAATCCAAACCATTAGAAACAATACAAAATTTCATTAAAGAAAGTAATAGACGTTCAGCAATGGTTGTTGTATCGCATGATGTTGTGTTCAAATTAGCTGTGTAGGCTTCTCCTCCTTCCTGACAGAGGTCAGTCTTCTTGCTTCTTATTGAGCTTATGTTTTGCTCTTTTTTTATGTTTGAAGTTTCTCCCATAAACGAAGAAGCCACGTGCTGTCTCGGCTTGTGTGTCTGTGTTCATTCATCGGCATCGCGGTCTCAGAATGCATCCTTTTCCAGGAGCTGTCGAGATGGCTCAGCAGTCTAAAGCGCCTGCTTAGGCAAGCTTAGGCAACTGCAGGGACCACAGCTCGATCCCCGGCACCACGTGCTGCTCCAGCCCCACCTCCAGGGTAGGCTGAGCCGGCCATAATACAAATAAATAAATAAATAAATAAAGAAAGAAAGAAAGAAAGTTTTAAAAAAACATATCCTTTTTCCTACAAATGATTTGAGTTCTTCCTTTGATGGCCAAGTAATGCTCCACTGTGTGTAGATACTAGCCTTCGCTATCCATTCTTGCTTTGGTGGATGCATCGGCCTCGGTCAAGGTTTTGCTAGGATGAACTGCCCTGCCATGTGCACCAGTGTGCATGTATCACTATGACGTGATCACCAATGGTTGCAGGAAGCTATGTAGGAGGGGAATGGCTGGGTCAAGGGCGATTTCTAGTTTTAATTCTTTTGAGAAGTCTCTGTACTGATTTCCATAGTGGCTGTACTGGTTCACTCTCCCGCCAACAGGACAGAAGCGTTCATTTTATCTATAGCCACACTAGCATTCATTATTATTTGATTTCCTGGTAGTCATTCGTTCTAGGATAAGGTGGGATTTTCTTTTTGTATTTTTTTTTTTTTTAATTTGAGTATTTGGTACAGGGTCTCACTATGCAGATTGGAGTGGTGGTGATCCGCCTGTTTTCAGCCTCCCTAATGCTGGGATTAGAGGCGTGCACCACCATGTCCAGACTCTGCCACCAGCTCAGCACGCCCTGGGAGCAGGGCTGGCACTGCATGCAGGATCTGGGATGAAACCCTGGTCCCCACACTTGCTACAGCAGGTGCTTAGTCTACCGAGCTATCTTGCCGGCCCTTAAGATGGGATCTTGGTGTTGCTTTAACTTGCATTTCCCCGGTGACCGGAAATGTTAGGATTTCCTCAGTGAATTTTGATTTGCATACATGATGAGTTTGTCAGGACCTAATCCCATCTTAAGTAGAAGAGGGCCACTATTCATGTTCCCAGGAAAATGCCATGGTCATGGAACAACCTTAGCATAGGCAGGGACGCAGCTGGTCTCAGACCCAGTGAACATACAACCATGTAACAAGCGGATAGGAGAGCGGGTAGAAGTCAGCGGGAATCCTTTCTTGGCCCCAGATGAGGCACTGGAGAGGGCGGAATCACAGATAGCAAAGCTGTGGAGGAAAGACTGTATCCTGAGACCAAGCCTGCCCACAGGTCTCTTCCTGGTGGCCTTGAGCACGAGTTGTATTGCTTCTTTTTAAACACATATCTGAGAGGGGAATGAACTCCTCAGATCCTCCAACGTTTGAAGCCCGTTTGAAGAGGAAACCTTTACAAAAATCCAATCGAAATGTACCGTAGCAGGAAGGTAACACAGTCCAGGAAGGTAACACGCCCTCCAGGCCTTGAGGAAACCACACAGATAGAGAGACAGCGGCTAGAACTCAGGTGCTGGGAGGAGGACTGGCATGTGTGCAGATGGGCACCGCGTGAAGGGCAAGGCCGGGTGAGGCAGCAGCGAGGAGGAAACGCTCTTGTGCCTCACCAGTCTTTCTTTTCCTCTTCTCAGCCCTAGGTTGAGGGCACAGAGGACGCCAGAACCCACTGATTACCTCAGAGTCTGCCTTTCTTTTCCAACAAGGAACTGATTGTCCTTGTCCTCAAGGGGACAAATTGTCCCAAGGCATGGTGCTGTACAGCTGTAGTCCCAGGACTCTGGGAGGCAAACACAAGAGGACCTCAAGTCTGAGCCCAGCTTGGGTAACGCCTAGGAGCTCATCAAGTCTTGCCTGGGGAGTCCCCTTCTGTGTAGCCACCACAGGAGTCCTTTGCATTGCACGTGCTGGTGTGTCCCTGGTAACCATCTCTTGTCCCTATGTGCCTTCTCCTAGCAGTTGGCTTAGTGGCTGGCACATACCACATGCTAAGAAAGGCATGTGGAATGAATGGAAGAAACTGGAGAGACAGCTAGGCATCCTGGAGCAAGAGTGGGTATAAAAATGAAGGCAGTGGCATGGTGACATATATTTGTCATTCTAGTGCTCTGAAAGTCTGATGCAGGCTGTTATGGTTTATGTCTAGTGGTCCCCCCAAAGCCTCATGTAGTCATTGAGCAGGGACTTCTGTGGATGGAGACTTGATCCATGATCCCTGGGATTATGTGTTTTAGTACTGATAGGATTATGGGTCAAAGTACTTCTGGGATTATGAGTGTAGCCTAAGGCGGATAGGCTGAGGCAGAGAGCCTGAATATAATATAAAGAGAGGCAGAGGGACAGACTAGAGCTGTTGCTCTGCTGCTCTGTTTGGTTGGCTGCCTCTGCCACCATTTTGTTGCTGTTCTGCCATCATGAACTGGATGCACTCTGCCCTGTTCCACTCAGCCTTGGGCCAGTCGAATATGGACTGAAACCTCCAGTCATTGTGAGCTAAATAAACCTTTCCTTCCTTCATTTTGAGTGTTGGGTATTTGTCCCAGCAATGAGTAAAAAGTAACTAAGACACAGGCAGACCCCAAGTTTGAGCCCAGCATGGGAAACTTAGTGCTTTACAAGAGCCTGTCTCAAAATAAAAAAAAAAAAATTAGGAGAACTGGGGCAGAAGCTCAGTGTGAAGGCTCTGTGTTCAGTCCTTGGTGTGGATATAAAATACAGGCACTGGAATCACTAGTAGGAAGGCAGCCATAGGCAATGTATTAACTATTGTAACTGCCTGCTAACCTGCTCTGAAACTATTTCATTGCTATTTTTTTTCTCACCAAAATGAATTTTTAAAATGCAGATAATGGGTACAAAGTTGCGGACAGTTGAATAACTTCTAATGTTCTATCTCAGAGTAAGAAGTCTATAGGGCCAGTCAGATAGCTCAGCAGATTAGTCAGGCTCAGGGAATGGGGCTTGATCCCCAGTGTGCCGTGCCAGCCCTGCCCCCAGGGTGCGCTGAGACAGTGATTGAGACTGAGTGTGGTGGCGTATGCCTATAAGCCCAGCACCCGGGAGGCTGAAAGCAGGAGGATCACCATGAGTCTGATCTGTGTAGTGAGGCGGTGTAGACTCTGTACTAAACATATAAAAAGAGAAGACTGTCACTAACAACATGTACTTCAAAGCAGCTAGAAGATGTCCAGTGTTCTTAGTAAATAGAAATGGTAAGTGTTACGGTCCGTGGGTATGCTAAGCTCTCAGATTTGGGCGTTGCAGTTCATACAGATGTATCAGAGCATGTTCCCCATAACTCTACGTAGAGTTTGGAGGGGAAGTCCCCTAGAGGCCCCTGTGGAAAAGCTTTATTCCCCTTGGCAGGGCTCTGGTGACATTGTGGAGACCTTAAGAGGTGAGGATTATGTGGGTGTGGCGGCTCACGCTTGTAATCCCAGGCTTTGCGGAGGCTGGGGCAAGACAGCAAGAAGCCCCGAGGGCAGCCAAGGGAATTTAGTGAGATGTCTCAAAGCAAAAAAATAAAAGAACAAAAAAAAAGAACTTGGGTCTTGCTAAGTTGTGGAGTTGTTCAGGGTGGGTGTGCAACGTTACACTTGCCTCGCGGTTGTTCATTAAGCAGATTATTTTGGGTCTTTTACTACAATGACAGGAAGCTGCGTAACACAAATGTGGGTAATTATTCCAGGCCAGTTAAAAATATAAATTGAAATAGAGGCAAAGGACAGAAGAAAACTACAGCCACTGACTTGAGGTGTGTGTGTGTGTGTGTGTGTGTGTGTGTGTGTGTATTAGGGTGGGGAAGGAAGGAGGAAGTAAAGTCATGCATAAATGGTACCAGGGACACAATCCAGGCCGAGACCCAGGCTCCCTTTAGGGGTCCATGTTGCTCTAAGCCCAGTGTGTCTTGAGCTCTGGTCTGGGTAGTAGCTGAGCTTTGGTAGTGTATGGTGGAAGGACGATGACGAGAAAAGGGCATGGGTCACCATGAAGCGCTGAAGCACGGGTCTGAAGGTGAGGTTGGTGGCCCGCGCAGCTGCCTTACTTATGCGCGTTTGGGCCCTAACTCTGGTATGTCATGGCAAAATCTACTCTTACAGTATGGAATCAAGTATGTATGCGGAAAACGTGGCTCACACAAAGTGAAGAAAAACCTGATGTTGAAGACTTGACCTGGAGAAAAATTAGTGCCGCAGTGTTCTTACACTGCATTAGAAGGAGTCCACATTAATATTCTGGGTAACTTGCTTTAGATAAAATATGGTGTTAAAGCTCATTTCATAATAATCTGCTGGAAATGTCATGCCTAGAAAACTTTAAATTTATACATGTGGCCCATAGGCTATTTCCACATGGGGGATGCTACAGTAGAGTCATATTTATTGGACACAGGGAGAAATTGAGGCTCAGAAAGACTAAGTCGCTTCACAGTGCAAGATAGTCAGCTAGGGGAGGTAGGATCTGAACCCAGGACGTAGGACTCCACAGCCAGTTCAGTGAGGTGCATGACTGTACACTGCAGAGGGCCACTGCCCCTTTAACTCTCTTGCTTTTTTTTTTTCTTGTTTCATAATTTTTGTTTGTTTGTTTATTTATTTATTTTTATGGCCGGCTCAGCCCGCCCTGAGGGCAGGGCTGGCGCAGCATGTGGTGCCAGGGATTGAACCGCGGTCCCTGCAGCCGCCTAAGTTTTCCTAAGCAGGCGCTTTAGACCACTGAGCCATCCTGCCGGGCCCCAACTCTCTTGCTTTTGAGTGTAAGTAGGTACCTGAGGGTTAGACAGACAGACAGACAGACAGACACACACACACAGAAGGGAGCCCTGCCATTCAGATCTCTCCCCTGAACATCATTTGGGAGACACGCTGGACTTGCCACCTGCATTCGTGCTATGGGTGCCCCTCGGGGTGGATTTCTAGCTTCCCCATATGCAGTCCTCTCACACGAGCAAGAGGAGGTCATTTGTGACTTCCAACAGGTAGAAGAGAGCAAGGCATGGGGCGGTGCCTAATGGTGTTCAGGGTGGCTGGGTTTCAAGTAAACGAAACTCATTCTCCCTCTGGCAGTTGCTGTAGCGGCAAAGCCAGGGCCACCACCCAGCTTTCCGGGAACACCTGCCTGTGGTAGGAAGGCTCTCAAGGGGTCAGAAGGACTGGGACTTGAGACCCAGCCTTTTCCAGGGACTTGAAGGGCCAACCTGTCATGACCTAGGTGTCTATCTATCTATCTATCTATCTATCATCTATGTATGTATCATCTATTTGTCTATGTATCTATCTAATCTATCATCTATCTACCTATTATCTATCTATCTTCCCCGTCCACTTGCCTACCTACCTACATATCTAGCTATGTGTCCTTCCCTCGTCCTACTGAGGATGGTATCGCATGCATGTCACACAAGTACCATACCATGAAACTCTACCCCAGGGATTAAAATCAGGGCCTTCATAACTGTGCTACATTTCTAGCCCTTTATTATTTTTTATTTTGAGACAGAGCCTCACTAACTTGTCTAAACTTGCAATCCCCCTCCTGTCTCAGTCTCCCGAAAAGCTGGGGTCACAGGCATATGCCAGCACTCAGCACTGAATGGTTTCCCTAGATAACAACTCGTGACTGAACAGTTCTCCTACAAGCAAGGAGAGACAAGCAACTTCTTGCTCGCAAGCATATGTGCACATATAGATGCTCTCTTCTTGTCACCCAACACAATTTCCCAGCACATCTTCTGCAGAGCCGATCGCAGCTCGCAGAACATATACCCACAAGTATGCAATACTGGAAGCTACCGTCCAACTACCCAAACCTCCCAGGCATCAATAGTCAACAACCAACCCACTCACAGATCTAACCACAGATTTTTGTGTACAGACGCACCCAAGTTTACGGACACACCACATGCATCCTTGACTCCTTATAGATACGTGTGGCCCTACACATTATAAAACAAATATGCAGGAGGTCAAGGGTGCAGGGAGGCCAGCAGGGAGTGTCGGGACACCTCACAAGCCCTCCTTCTTGGCTTAGTTCCCTTCCAGACCATTCTGGGCTTAATTCCGTGCCCTGAGGACACAAGACACTGCAGTTTCCTGCTAAAGCCACATACAAACTTGTTCCTTCCCAAACAAGAGCTCAAGCTGCTCATTTCACTCCTTCCTCTATCCTGTTAGGAGATTCCTCAGTGTTGCATACGACTTCATGAGTGTTAAATAACATCTCTTAGGATAGACGTCATTCATTCATTCATTCATTCTTCATTCATTTGTTCATTCATTCACTCAGACTTAGTAAGAGTCTATTGTAGGCTCCCATAGACAAGATATCTAATAACAAGAGCTACCAAAAAAGTCTTCCTGGGCCACAAGCTTGCACAATGGCCAGGGCGATCTTGCATCTGTCCAACAACTCTCTGTCCACCCTTGGCCTGATGCCTCCTTTATTGACTTTTTTTTTTTTTTAATGCATGTGTTGGTAGCATACCACAGCCACATTTATGTTGGGGAAATCAGTGTCTGTGCATAGCATATCCTGCTCATTTTTCATTCTTTTTCCCCCACACAGCCTTCCTTTCCACTGTGCCCTTCCTCATTTCCAATGATTTTGTCGTTTTGCTTCTTACTGTTTCTCTGTTCTTCTAATCTTTAAAATGTCTCAAGCGCGGGGGGGGGGGAGGGATAGC
>PVJA010046714.1:0-14963 GCA_004027025.1 Myocastor coypus
AACTCACACTGAGCCTCCTGCCTCAGCCTCCCAAATGCTGGGATTACAGACGTGCCACCACACCCAGCTGCCATCTGATTATAAATGACAGTAAAATATTAATTCTACCCTTTTTAAAAAAATAATCATCCTACAAGTTACTCTGTAGAACTAGCCATGTTTCTTTTTCTGCAAGATGAAATTTGCACATGTAAAGATTGGAATCCCCAGACTGGGGGTATAGTTCAGTGGCACAGTGTCTGTCTCATAAGTGCAAGGTCCTGAGTGTGATTCCTGGTACAAAAAAAAAAGTGGAATCACTAATCATGCAGTTTTTGAGTTTGTTACACAATGAAATCCTCAGGGTTAAGTTGTTGTTTGCATCAATGTCCTTCCTCTTAAAATCTATTTCCCTACTTTATCTGTCAAGTATTATTCCTTACCAGATGTTGTTAATGAGGCCTTGGCATATTGTTTGAACCAGAATGTTTTTAATCTTTTTTGTATCTCTTGCTGTGTAGTGTAGCTTTGATTTCAGTGTGGACCAAGCTGGCCTCAAACTTGCAGTGATCCACCTGCTCTGGCCTCCTAAATGCTGGGAATACAGGCGTGCTCCATACCTCCTGTCTGTCTGTCTGTCTGTCTGTCTGTCTGTCTGTCTGTCTATCTGTCTGTCTGTCTGTCTATCTATCTATCTATCTATCTATCTATCTATCTATCTATCTATCTATTTTTGTGGTACCAGGAATTGAACTCAGAACCTTATGCTTGCCAGGCAAGTGCTTATTCTATTGAGCCATCTCTTAGGCCCCACACTTCCTACCTTAAATCTTTCACTTCTCATGCAGAGGGAGGAGAATGATCACTTTCACTTAAAGAAGCAGGTGTTGGCAGGCGTCTTGCCTGCAGTCCTAGATCTCAGGATATTGATGTAGGAGGATTGCAAGTTTGAGGTCAGCCAGGGCAATTTAGTTGGACTGTTTTAAAAAGACTGGGGCCAAAGCTCAGCTTGAGAGCTTGGGTTCCTGCCTAGTACTATACTACAAATTCCAGAACAAAATAGATATTTGTGGATGTACTTGGAGGAAGGAAGAGGTCTTTTTTTTTTTTTTTTGGTATTTAGTACAGGGTCTGCAGGTTCTTACTGTGTATGTTGGCCTGGTGATTCTCCTGTTTTCAGTCTCCAAACGTGATTACAGGCACGCACCACCATGCCCAGTCTCAATCGCCTTCAGTGTGTCATGCACATTCCCCACTGCTGCATTCTGCCCAAGCAAGCGCTTTAGTCTGCTGAGCTATCTGGTTGGCCCAGGAAGAAGTCTTTTTCAGATCACATTCAATCAGTAGTGTTTTTTTATGTAGTTTGTGCCTCAGACAGGTGCCTTTCCTGATATCACTCTGGGTATGTAGGAGTTAGAGGTCAATCACTTGAAAATAGTTTGTCCTAGCACAAGTGTGCTTTCTTTAATGTTTCAGCTAAGTTGTGCATTACTTTATTTCATTTCCTTGTTTTGGGGTCATACTTTTTCTACATTGTAACTTTGAAGTTAGGATGCTTCTTATTTATGTATTTATTTAGACAGTGTTTTACTATATAGACCAGACTGGCCTGGAAATCATGGTGATCCTCCTGTCTCAGCCTTCCAAGTGCTCAGATCACAGGCATGTGCCATCCCAACTGGCTGGAATGTTTCTTTAAATGTAGTCCTATCTCACAGCTAAAATAGCTCTTTGTGGCCAGGCATGGTGGTGCATTCAGGAGGATCACTGTGAGTTGAAGGCCAGACTGAACTCACAGTGAGACCTTGTGGCTCTTTGTGGTACATACTGTGGTTCTTAACATTTGTGGCCTTACAGATCAACAAAATGTGTTAATTGCTAATTTATATTGTTTGACATACTAAAATATCCTGGAGAGCTTTATGTCACTCATCTTATAGCAGTGCAAATTGATAACTGAATAAAAACATGTGTCTTTTTGTTCATAGTTAGGGCAAATGGCAGGTACTAGATAATATCCTGTGATAATATAGATTTTTTGTTTTTGGTGTGGCAGTGGTGGTACTGAGGATTGAACCCAGGGCCTCAGATATGCTAAGCCAGTGGTTTTCCACCTGTGGGTTGCGACCCCAGCGGGGGTCAAACAAGCAAAACACAGGTCGCCCAAGGCCATCAGAAATCATAACTGTAGCAAAATTACAGTTTTGAAGTAGCCACCAAAATTATTTTTTAGTTTGGGGTCACCACAACATGAGGAACTGTATTGCAGGGTCACAGCATTAGAAAGGTTGAGAACCACTGTGCTAAGCAATTGCTCTTTCATTGAGCTATATCCTCAGTCTGATAAATAGATATTTTTTAAGACAGTTATAAAATCTGTTCCATAATTAGGAAGAACTGTCTAAAAATATAAGCATATTTTATTTGTTAGAAGTGCTTTAAAATGCTACTTAATTCTGAGAACCACTTTATAAAGTCCATACTGTTTATTGTTTATTGCTTTGCAAAGGAGGAAATTAACAATTAGGCAGGGTTAGCAATTTACCTGGATTACACTCATGTCTGTCCTGTCTTGCTATAGTGTTCTTGCTCCTGACTGTGTGACTATACCATTCTGACTTACAGAAATCTGTATACTGTAGTTGGATTTTTTCTTTTTTTGTGGGAGGGGGCAAAGTTGGCTCAATCATGAAGTTTCTCAAATAAGCTGTATGAAGTATTATAAGAGGGTTAAATATTTTATTTCTATTCTGTTTGCATTTTAAGATGGTGATGGAATTTCCTGACAATGTGTTAAATTTTGATGGGCATCAGAATAATGGTGCACAACTAAAGCAGTTCATTCAGGTAATTTTTTTAAAGTTATTGTTTTTAGGTGTGTGTGTGTGTGTGTGTGTATTAAACGAATCATCTAAAATTTAGCCAGAAGATTTTATTTAATATAGATTCCCTAAGTATTAAGGTTGTACTGAAATTGCTTTCATTTTCACTGTTGCAATGGAAGATATAGTTATGTACCTGATTTATGAATCTGACACATGAAAGAAACTTGGTTGTGCTGTGTGAACATTTTACATAGCCAGAAGGCTTTTCAGCAGCACATCTTTCTTGGTTTTTAAACCTCTGGGGTCTAGCCTGATAGCTCAGCAGGGTAACACACCTAGTTAGGCAGAGCACAGCGCCTGGGGTCTGATCTTGAGTGTGCTGTGCTGGCCCAGCCCATGGGGCACACTGAGACAACAATGGAGACTGGGCGTGGTGGTGCATGCCTGTAATCCCAGCACTTGGGAGGCTGAAAACAGGAGAATCACTACGTAGTGAGACCCTGCAGACCCTGTCCTAAATATAGGAGAAAAAAGAGAGAGAGGGAGAGAGAGAGAGAGAAGCTTCTGGGAGGCTGAGGCAGGAGGATAGTTGGCAGTTTGAGGCCAACCTGGACTACAAAGTGAGTTCAAGGCCAGCCTGAACTGTATAGTGAGACCCTGTCCCAAAAAGATAAAAAAAGGTATGTCACTTTTTCATAAGAACTTGTTTGGTCTGTGGATGTATTTCATTGATAGAGCGCATGTGATAGAGTATTTGCTTAGCATGCGAGAGGCCCTGGGTTCAATCTTCTGCACCTCAAAAAATAAAAGTGCAGTTGGGTTTCTTCTATATGATAAATTTGTTCATTTAAAAATATTATATATTATGAACTTTCTAATTTTTATTTCATTTCTAAGAGATGATACTCAGGTATATAATGGAAGATAATTTGTTAATTCACTTCAGAACTCTTATTTCTACCTTTAGAGAAAACTTTGAATGAAAAATTAATGTTAATGTTCATAATTCTATTTTTCCATCTGTTTTTGGTAAGTCTAGAAGTTTTTTTTATTTGCCAATTACAATATTTTTATTGAAGACATTGCATTTCCACTTACAGTACAGTGCTTAAAGTACAAAGCTGTGTTTCCCTGTGTACAAGTCTGGAAATCGTAATTGTAGTATAATTCTAATTCTATCAAGTGGAGGTATTGCCCATTTTTCCACAGCTGTGGTTCTTGATCATTTCTGTAGCTTGTCATAAGCAACAGATAATATTCCTATACCGATCAATTTGTTCACTGCAGGTTCCCCTGTATGAGAAGGCCTACAAAGATGGCCTTATTCTCTTCCTGTAAACTATAACACTTGCCCACACCTGCAAATTGAGAATTGCTGCTTTCCATGATCTTCGTCCTACTTTGATTCCTATTGCTAAACAGTAGTGTTAAAAGTTGAAAAGAAGACATGGTAAAGCATTGCACATACTGGGACACATGCTGCTTAGCCTGGCATCCTAAGCAGACTTTGTGAATCAGTACGGCATGGACAAAGTTGACTACTTTGCCTTTCCAACTCATTTGTGTAGAGATGTCAGGCACTGCCAAGGTTGTTCTAATTGCACAAGGTGGGAACCAGCATTAGTGTGAGTAATCTTATAAGACTCATTTTTCTTTCCTTCTTTTTCTCAGCGACATAGTATGCTTAAACAGCAGGATCTCAGTATTGCCTTGGTGGTAACATCGCGTGAAGTCTTGAGTGCACTTTCTCAGCTTGTTCCATGTGTAGGTTGTCGCCGCAGTGTGGAACGCCTCTTTTCCCAGCTTGTAGAGTCTGGAAATCCTGCTCTTGAGCCCCTTACAGTAGGGCCTAAGGGAGTCCTGTCTGTAACTCGAAGCTGCATGACTGATGCAAAGAAGCTTTATACATTATTTTATGTACATGGGTAAGTAATAACCAATGAGAGGAAATGGTTTTCTTAATTTTTACACAACTTAGCTTCAGTTTTTTTTTTCTTTCCCTAAATTTGGTTAGTGCAAAAATTGAGGAAATTTCACTAGTTTTATTTGTTGATGTATTTGGTTTTTGTTTTTTAAAAAAATCAGGTTTCATTGTGCAGTGTGTAGGCTAAGTGTGAATTCATGCAGTCCAGACTGCCTTGAACTCACTGTCATTTTCCTGCCTCAGCCTTGCAGGCTTGTACTATACCTGACTTAATGGGTAACTTTCAGTTTTGCTTTCATGTAGAGAAGGATATAATAAGCAAATGTATAAGACAGTGGAGGCGGTCAGAGAAGGCTCTTGATAAATAACATTGCAGCACTTGGGAGGCTGAGGCAGGAGGATTGATGTGAGTTCGAGACCAGCCTGAGCTACAAAAGTGAGCCCAAGGCCAGCCTGAACTGCATAGTGAGACACTGCCTCAAAAAGACAAAAAAAAAAAAAAAAAAAAAAAAAAAAAAAAAAAAAAAAAAAAAAAAAAAAAAAAAAAAAAAAAAAAGAGAGAGAGATAAATAACATTGAATATGGGCTTGAGTTGAGCGAATGAAGGACATGCTAATAGCTAGAAAAGGCAAAGATGGAACAAGTAAAAAGATTGAGGAGTGACACTTTCCTTGACCCATCTAGGAACAGCAAAGAGGTCACTGTGGCCATTGTGGCTAGAGCCACATGAATGAAGGGAGCTGTGATAAAGAGCACATTCAGAGTGTAATGCAGGGGCCGACTCTGTAGTCCTTAGTAGGTCATCCTAACTTTCTTTGTGTTTAGTTTGAGTGAAGTGTGAAACTCGGAAAATTTTGGGTAGATGAGCAACACTGGCTTGAAGTTCAGCTTTCTGTGACCTTGGTATCAAAAATCAAATGAGTCAGGTGTGGTGGCACATGCGCGTCATCCCAGCACTTGGGAGGCTGAGGCAGGTGGTTCATTGCAAGTTTGAGATCATCTTAGGCTACAAAGTGAGCTCAAGGCCAGCCTGAACTGCATGATGAGACCTTGTGTGAAAAAGACTAACAAACACGCAGAGTAAAGTGAATGTGGGGTGTGTGTGTGTGGGTAGTGGTGGGACCAGGATCAGAGGCTGTTTTATGATCCATGGAGAGGATGTGGGTGACGAGTTAGAGTGACGGATGTATATGAAGTTGGTAAAAAATTGTAGGTTATTGGAAATGTTTTGAGAAGTGAACCCACAGGACTTCGATAGATTGATTAGGAGAGAGAACATCAGTGATAATTCTTAGCTTTGGTGGTCTAAAGGGCACTGAGGATTTCTACCATAGTAGGTGGACAAGACTGAGAAGAGCAGTTTTCTAGAGCTTGCTTTTGGATGTATTAAGTTTGAGGTACAGATTGGACAGCCATATGCAGTTTAGAGGGCAGCCTAGAACTGCACATTTGTGTCAGGCAGTGAATATAAATCTGACAACCAGATCCTGAGGCTTCCCTGTTTGGAGGTGGTGGTAGGATCTTTGAATTTTTATTCTGCCTGAGAAAAGAAGTTTTGGAGGGCTTTTAAAGAGAAGAATAGTGTAACTCAATACTATGTGGTTTTTAAAAATAATTTTTGTGATTTTTATTAGTATAGCCTTATAGTACATGTTTGCAGTACACGGTGATTGCATTCATCATGGGGAATTGGTACATGTACATAACACAATTCTTTTTACTTTTCTTTCATCCCTTCTTCCTCCATCTCTAGTTTTCTTTTATTTATTTATTTATTCATTCATTCATTCATTCATTTATTCATTCATTCTATTATGGCCGGCTCAACCTGCCCTGGGGGAGAGGCTGGTGCACCATGTGGTGCTGGGGATTGAACCACAGTCCCTGCCATTTCCTGAGCATGCCTAAGCAGGCACTTTAGACCACTGAGCCATCTCACCAGCCCCTAATATATTCATTTATCATTTTATTTTATTTTATTTTCAGTACTTGGAATTGAACTCAGGACCCTGCACTTGCTAGACAAGTGCTTATTCTACTAAGCTATCTCCTCAGTCCTATTTACTTATTTTATTTATTATTTTTTTTTGTACAGGGCCTCACTACTGACTCATAGTGATCCTCCTGCTTGTACTTCCTAAGTGCTGGGATTACAGGCATGTGCCACGCCCAATCTCCATCTCTGGCTCAGCGAACCCTGGCCCCTATACTTCCCTAAGCAAGCGCTTAATCTGCTGAGCTATACTGCCCGCCCCTCTTCCTCCATCTCTAGTCCACTATCTACTTGGAAAAGATCTATCTCCCTGTTTTCTGCTATCTTTAACTTACTCTTTACATTTGAGTTTCTTCTCTAAGAGAAACCATTTGCTTTTTTTTTTTTTTTTTTTTTTTTTTTTTTTTTTTTTTTTTTTGTCTTTTTGAGACAGGGTCTCACTATGGAGTTCAGGCTGGCCTTGAGCTCACTTTTGTAGCCCAGGCTGATCTCGAACTCGTACCGATCCTCCTGCCTCAGCCTCCCAAGAGCTGGGATTACAGGTGTGCGCCACCACACCCAGCTGAAACCATTTGATTTTTAAGCTAGTGTGTCTGATTTGTTTTTACTTAACATTATGGTCTCAATGTACATCTATTTTCCTACCACTGACTTGTTTGTCCTTTGTTGTGACAGTACTATTCCACTGTCCATAGATACATTTTCTTTAGCCATTCATCTTTTGATGGATATATAGGCAGCTTCCAAGATTTAGCAATTATGAGTTGTATTACTGTAAACATGGGTATGCAGGTATCACTGTAATAATACTCTGTGTGTGTGTGTGTGTGTGTGTGTGGTACTGGGGATTTAACTCAGGACCTTGTGCTTGCCAGGCAGGCACTTATTCTACTGAGCTGTCTCCTTGGCTCTATAATACATTATTAACTCAGGAAGAAGCCTAGAAAGCCTTGAATGGAATTTCTCTTTTTTAGTTTTTTGAGGAATCACCATATTCTTTTCCATAATGCCAATACTAGTTTATGTTCCCCAACAAATAGATTCTTTTTTCTTTATAGCCTTGCGAACATATGTTGTTTTTTTATTTCTTGAGGACGGCTGTTCTGTTTAGAATAAGATAGAATGTCAGTGTTGTTTTAACTTTTATTTTTCTAGTGATCAGAGATGTAGAACATTTTTAAAAATTATCTGCTGACTCTTGTATTTGTTCCAAGAAGTGTGTTTATATTGAAATTGCTGATTTTTTTGATCAGGTCTTCTATTTTGAGGCGGTCTAATTTTTATTTAGTTTTTATATATTCTAGATATTAGTCTCTGTTCGAGGAGATGACTTTTTTTTTTCCATTCTGTAGGTTTTCTTTTTGTTGTGTTTTTTTCTTTTTTTTTCCCATTTAGGTATTTGGTACAAGGTCTTACTACACAGCTTGGACTCATAGTGATTCTCCTGTACACGACCATGCCCAGACTAGGTCGATGGCTCAGCATGCTTTGTGGGTAGGGCTGGTGTAGCATGTGGCACCAGGGATTGCTAAAGCAGGTGTTTAGTCCACTGAGTTATCTTGCCGGCCCTTGCAGGTTTTCTCTTCCCTCTGTTGGTTGTTTCCTTTGCTGTGTAGAAGGTTTTTAATTTTATATAATTGTTTGTTGATTCTCGATGTTATTTCTTGTGCACTATGGCTCTGCTGAGAAAGCCTACATACTCTTCAAAAGTTTAACTTGCAGGAGGTAGTTTCTAACATTTAAATCATTGTTCCAATTTTATTCTATTTTAGTACATGATGAGAGAGTACAACTCTAGATCCATCTTTTGTTTTTGAGACAGGGTCTGATTGATTGATTGATTGATTGATTGATTGATTGATTTGGTACAAGGCTAGTGATCCTCCTGACTCAGACTCCTCAGTGCTAGGATTACAGGCATTACCTCATTTTGGTGACTGGCATGGAGTGCCCAAAGTTCCAGGGCTGGCACAGCATACGGTACTAGGAGTTGAACCCAAGTCCTTGCGCTTGCCAGGGAGGTATTTAGACTGCAGGGCTATTCCCCCAGGCTCAGGGTTTCATTATATAGTGGTTCAGGCTGGTCTTGACCTCAGGTAACCCTCCTATATCAGCCTACTGAGTTCTGTAGTTAAAGGTGTAAACTCATGCCCAGCCCTAGTACCTATGTTTTAAATGGATTACTGTAGTTATCGAGGCCTAGAATGTAGAAGGTGGTAGTGTGGGATCATTTGGGAGGCCAGCCATTGAAGGGACCAGGAAGGACTAAGCTGGAGATTTTGTGGGTTGATGAAGGTGAGAGGATAGGATAGGATAGCACAGGATGTGGGTATATTTAAAAGTTAGTGGATAGGCTTTGCCAACTGGTTGAATAAAAGGTGTCTTGTAGCATTACGTAGCCAGTATTTGATTAAAATTTGTGTTTATTTCTCCTGATCAAAATTATTATATATTATATAAATGAGGGCATAAAATATGTTTACTAGTCACAGTAATAAAATATTAGAGTGCCTGGTACACTGCTTATGCAAGGACGAGTGGGACAAATATAACCTAGTGCTTTGAATATAGTAGTTTTTTGAAAAAAAAAAAGCATTTTAACAGGCTAAGAATAGAGCAAGAAAATGAGTGCACAGACCCTTGGGGTTAGAATGTGTTGATGAGATTTTGATATGTTTATAATACTTTAAAATACACATTATACTAGGTAGGATATAGAGATCTTTAAAATCTGAAAGAAAAGTGACTGTTAAACTCTTGGTTGATTTTTTTTTTTTTTTTTTAGGTCCAAACTGAATGACATGATAGATGCTATTCCCAAAAGTAAGAAGAACAAGAGATGTCAGTTGCACTCTTTAGACACACACAAGCCAAAACCCTTGGGGTAAGTAGAATTGAATATCAGAGTGCTTCATTGTTGTTAAGATGATAAATGTTGATCATAGTAAAGAGAGTACATTGCTAGTTTCAGCGTATTAATTGGTTTACTCTGACATGGGTCAAACTAGGTCTCATAGTTCTTTGTAACTATTTGGATTGAGACGATAAAGGGTCTCTACAGATTTGATTTTAAGGTTTGGGGTTTTTTTCCCCCTCCTCTTACATTAAACATATTTAGAAATAGTGAATTTTAGGGGCCAGCAGGATGGCTCAGTGGTCTAAAGCGCCTGCTTAGAAATAGTGAAATTTTTATAGAAATTTTAGGTAACAATAATGTTTTCAAAATAGTCATAGCATCTTTGATCAATAGCTACAATGTAGAAATTATTTAGGTCTCCCTAGTAATTTGTCAGTGATTTAAAGTACAAATGCCTTGAATTAGTTATGTCAGCATGTATTTCTGTAACTACTTTGCAGTGTTTTTCTTGCTTAGGTGCTATAGTGTCTGATGGGGCTTTTACCCTTATCTCTAGCCATAGTGCCACAGTTGTCCTATACAAAATTGTTAGGTTCTCGAGATGGCAAGGTAAAGGCAATTTGTAAGAAATAACTTCTGTTTTCCAAAGAATGAGATAATATAAAACCAAGCTTCTAGTAAGGTGAGGTGGCACACATCTATAATCCTAGCACTTTTGGAGGCTGATGCAGGAGAGTCTTGCCTGGGTGACTTAGTGAAACTGAAAAGTGAAAAGAGTGCTGAGGATGTAGACAAGTGATAGAGTGCTTCTGCTTCTGACTTTTATTCCCAATACTACCACAAAAGAACAACAAAACCCAGAAAACAAAAACAAAAGAAAGTTGCCTATGGAGTTGTGTGCCTATAATCATATATGTGTTTTGAGAGGCTGCGAGAAAAAGATGGCAAGTTTGAGTCCAGCAAGACGCTTTTTTTTAAAAGCAAGATCTTTGAAATGAAAAACAAATGAGGACAGGAATGTCAATCATTGCTAAGTCCCTGGGCTTAATTCTCAGTATCAAAACAAAAATATTGAGCTGTTCATTTTTTAATATCTTGTTATTGACACCACTTTATTTTTTGTTTGTTTGTTTATTTATTGCCTAAAATTGCTTAAGCAAGTGCTTTAGTCTACTGAGCTGTCTCACAGCCCCACCATTTGCTTTCCCCAGAGTAATGTAGTTTTCCATGTAAAGTCTTTGATGTCCTTCATTACACTGATCCCTACATATTCTGTTTCTTGGGATGCTATTGTGAAAGATGTTTCCCTAATTTTTCTTTCAGTGCATTTGTTACTCATTTGCAGGAAGGCTATTGATTTTTGTGTGTTGACTTTGTGTCCAGCTAAGCTATTCAATTTGGATGAAACATTTTTAAAAATTAAATTAAATTAAATTAAATTATTTTCTTTGTAGGACCAGGTTTGAACTCACAATCTTGCACTTGCCACACAGGCACTTGTGCCATGGAGCTATTTCCCCAGCTCCCCATGGATGAGGCATTTTCTTTTTTTTTTTTTGTCTTTTTGAGACAGGGTCTCGCTATGTAGTTCAGGCTGGCCTTGAGCCCAGGCTGGTCTCAAACTCGCACTGATCCTCCTGCCTCAGCCTCCCGAGTGCTGGGATTACAGGCGTGCGCCACCACGCCCAGCTCTGGATGAAGCATTTTCTAAATGAAGTTTTTAAGATCTTCTCATGTCATCTGCAAATAAGATAATTAAACTTCTTTTGCTATTTTTATTCCTTTTCTTTCTCTTGCCTAATTGTTGTGGCTAATGTATCCAGGACTGTGTTGAATAAGAGTGGTGACTAGGATATATTTGTCTTGTTCTTGATTTTAGAATGAAAGCTTTCAGTTTTTGCCCATTAAGTATGATGTTAGCTGTTGGTTTGTCATAGATGGCTTTTATCAGAGTGAGATGGAGACCATTTATTCCAATTTTCTGTAGGATTTTTTATCATAAATGGGTGCTATACTCCATCAGAAGCTTTTTCTGCATCTGTTGAAATGATCAAATGATTTTTGTCTTTGGCTCTGTTAATATGATATGTTTTGTTGATTTATGTATGTTGAACCATCTCTGCATCCCTGGGATGAATCCCACTTGGTCATGGTGTATAACCTTCTTGGTGGTTTGCTGCATTCTGTTTGCCAGTATCTTACTGAGGATTATTGCATCTGTGTTTATAAGGGAGACTGGCTTGTAATTTTCTTTCTTATTTGGGCCTGTCTCCAGTTTTGGTATCCAAGGTATGATGCTTACTTCCAAGAATGAATTTGAGAGTATTGCTTCTTTTTCAGTTTTATTCAAGAGTTTGAGAGGTAGCGGTGTTAGATCTTTTCTAAATTTGTTATAGAATTTAGCAGTGAATCCATCAGGGCCTGGGTTTTTCTTTGTGGGTAGGTTTTCATTTACATTTTTCATTTCATTGATACTGGTTTATTTAGGATTTTATATCTTCTTGATTCAGCTTTGGTAATTCATATGTATCTGTGAATCTCCATTTCTTCTGCATTTTCAGATTTCTTTGTGTGTGTGTGTGTGTGTGTGTGTGTGTGTGTGTGTGGTACCAGATATTGCACTCAGGACCTTGTGCTTGCCAGGCAAGTGCTTTATCCTACTGAGCTATCTCCCCAGCCCTTTTCTGCATTTTCCATGTTATTAAAATACAAGTTTTCAAAGTAGGCATAGATGATCTTCTGGAGTTCTATAGAGTCTGTTGTGATTTCACCTTTTCATACCTAATTGTGTTGATTTGAGTGTCTCTTTGATAAAGTTGGATAAGGATTTGTCAGTTTTGTTTAATCTTTCAAAGACTCAACTCTTCATTGCATTATTTTCTTAATCTCTCCATTGTGTTAATTTCTGCTCTGATCCTCATAATTTTCTCCCTTGCATAAGCTTTTGGATTAGCCTAGTTTTCTTTTCCTAGAAGTTTGAAGTTTTACCATTGAGTTGTTTATTTGCACTCATTCTGTTTTTTTGGTTTGGGTATTCACTGCTATAAATTTCTCTCTTAAGATTGCTTTCATTGTGTCCCACAAGTTCTGATATGTTATTGTTATCATTATCATTTAATTTATAAACTATCTAATTTCTTCTTCAATTTTGTGTGTGACCTATTGGTTGTTTAGGAAGGGGCTATGTAATTTCCATGTGTTTATATACTTCTTTTTTTTTTTTTTTTTTTTTGGTGGGACCAGGGTTCAAACTCATGACCTTGCACTTGTCAGGCAGGCACTTGTGCCACGGAGCTATCTCCCTGGCCCCTTGTTTATGTACTTCTTATGGCTTTTTTTACTATTGATTTTCAATTTCATTGCAGTATGTCCTGAAAACATACATGAGATAATTTCATTTCCTTTGCATTTACTTAAGCATGTTCTTTCAGCTAATGTGTCATCCCATGTGCAGCTGAGAAGAATGTGTATTCTTGGGCCTGGCAGGCTGGCTCAGTGGTCTAAAGTGCCTGCTTGGGAAAGCTTGGGTGGCTTCAGGGACCTTGGTTCGATCCCCAGCACCACATGCTGCGCTGGCCCTGCCCTCAGGGTGGGCTGAGCCAGCCATAAAAATGAGTGAATAAGCAAGCAGAGGTTCTGAAACAAGAAAAAAATACATAAATAAAATAAAATAAAAATGAAAATTAAAAGAAAAGAATGTGTATTCTTTTTTTTTTTTTTTTTTTTGAGACAGGGTCTCACTATGCAGTTCAGGCTGGCTTGAGCTCACTTTGGTAGCCCAGGCTTGTTTCGAACTCTCACCGATCCTCCTGCCTCAGCCTCCTGAGTGCTGGGATTACAGGCATGCGCCACCATGCCCGGCTAAGAATGTGTATTCTGGTGTAAGGTGGAACAGTCATCTAAGCACATTTGTTCAAAAGTTTGTTCAGTTCTAATATTTCATTGTTGATTTGTGTAGTTGATTTGCCTTTTTATGATAGTGGGATATCAAGATTTCCCAATATAATTGTATTAGTGCTTGCTTGATTTTTCATATTTTGTCATTATTTGTTTTATGTAGTTGGATGCACTGGTATTTGTTGCATATATATTTATGATTGTTACCTTTTTGTATTCTTCTTTTACAAGGATATACTGACTTTCTTTATCTGTCTTTAGCAGTCTCAGCTTCAAATTCACTGTGTGTGCAAATAGAGTAGCTACCCTGACTTTTTGGGGGGTTCCTGTTGCATGAAGTATTTTTATCCTTTGACTTTCAGTCTGTAAAACTTTTTTTATTTTTTTATTATTTATTTATTTATTTATTTGTCTTTTTGAGACAGAGTCTCGCTATGCAGTTGAGGCTGGCCTTGAGCTCACTTTCATAGCCCAGGCTGGTCTCGAACTCGCACCGATCCTCGTGCCTCAGCCTCCCGAGTGCTGGGATTACAGGCGTGCGCCACCACGCCCAGCTTAAAACTTTTTTTTTAAATTAAGTGTGCTTTTTTTTTTAACATTGTTTTTTTTTTTTTCTTGTTTCAGAACCTTTGTTCATTCACTCATTTTTATGGCCGGCTCAGCCTACCCCGAGGGCAGGGCTGGCACAGCATGTGGTGCCGGGATCGAACCGCAGTCCCTGAAGCCGCCCAAGCTTTCCCAAGCAGGTGCCTTTGACCACTGAGCCATCCCGCCAGGCCCTAAGTGTGCTTTTTGTATGCAGCATATTGTTGGATCTTGCTCTTTGATCCATTCTACCAGGCAATGTCTTTTGATTGGTGAATTGAGACCATAACATTGATGGTTATGTTTTGACTTATCATGTTATTTTCCTCTTGTTGGCTCCCCTTCTGTTTATTTTCCCTTGGTTTAATTGTTTGCCTTGCCTTGTGAATTTCTTTTCTTTGCATTGATGGAGTTGCAAGTTCTTATTATCTCTTTCTGGAATGCCCTTCAAAACATTTTGGATTGCTGGTGTAGTGGTCATAAGTTTCTTCAGATATTCTTTATCATGGAAGTGTCTTATTTTTACATCAATTTTGAAGGATAGTTTTTGTAGAGTACATTGATCCTGGTTGAAGGTTGCTTTCCTTTAGAACTTGAAATACTTTACCCTAGGCTGTCTTTAATTCGAGGGTTTGTGCTGAGAAGTCAACTATAATTCTGATATTCTTTTCTTTGTAAGTAATTTGTTTATCTTTCCTGTCAACTTTTAAGATTCTATTCTTTTGGTGAATTTCTGAAATCTTGGCTATGATATGCCTGGTTATAGATTTTTTTTAATTGTGGCTAGTGCTATATGCCTTACTTATCTGTGTGTCATATTTGTCTCTACTAGTGAAGTTTTTTGCCATGATGTCTGTGAATAGTGTTTACACACACACACACACACACACACACACACACACA
>PVJA010046715.1:0-15003 GCA_004027025.1 Myocastor coypus
TCTTTTTGAGACAGGGTCTCGCTGTACAGTTCAGGCTGGCCTTGAGCTCAGTTTTGTAGCCCAGGCTGGTCTCGAACTGTCACCGATCCTCCTACCTCAGCCTCCCGAGTGCTGGGATTACAGGCGTGCGCCACCACGCCCAGCTTTAATGGCTATTTTCAAAAAATCTGATGAAATTCTTTGCGCAATCACCTCAGCCATCCTGTACGTGTACTTGCATGTCTTCCCCCACTTCCTTTTTCCCTATCTTTTCTCCCTGCTCTCATCTTCATTGTTTAACCATCAAGTTCAGTTTCTTCCCATTTTACTATGTCTATTTTACCTTTCAGTGTTTATTTATTCTTTCAGGTTCTTACATTAGGGAGACAATGCAATATTTACACAGGTGGGTTGATTTATTTAACTTATGAGTAAAGCCTCTAGTTGCATCCACTTACATAGAAATGTTTCAAGTTTGTCTTTCTTTACAGCTGAATAATACTCCATTGTATAAAAATCACATCTTTTTCATCCATTTATCAAGCAATGGGCATTTTTGTTTTTTGGTTGCTTCCAAGATTTGGCCATGATAAATTGTGCTGCTATAAACATGGGTGCACATATGTCACTGTGGTATGATGTTTTCAGTTCTTTTGGGAAAATACCCAGAAGGATACAAAATTAATACCCAAAAATCAATAGCATTCCTCTATATAGATAACAAACTCACTGAGAGAGAAAATAGAGAAGCAATACCCTTCATAATAGTATTCAAGAAAATGAAATACTTAGGAATTAATCTAACAAAGTAGAAGACCTACACAACAAAAATTACAGTACTCTGCTTAAAGAGATCAAGAAGGATTTCAGAAAATAGAAAGATATTCCTTGCTGCTGGATAGGAAGAACCAACATTGTGAAAATGGCTATACTCCCAAAATTGTTACACAGATTTGATGCAATCCCTATCAAAATACCACCAACATGCCTCACAGAACTAGAGAAACATTCTTAAAATTTATTTGGAACCAGAAAAGATCTGGAATTAGCAAAGGCAATTCTGGGCAACAAAGGCAAAGCAGGAGGCATTACAATCCTTGACTTGAAATCATACTACAAAACTACTGTAATAAAATCAGCATGGTACTGGCCAAAAAAAAAAAAAAAGACAAAAAGATTAATGGGACATATGGGACATATTAGAAGACACAGGTACAGCTATAAACACACTCAGCCCTTTGACTGAAAGGGCCAAATGTGTTCACTGGAAAAGAGGCAGCCTCTTTAACAAATGGTGCTAGAAAAACTGGATGTCTACATGCCAAAAACTTGAAGTAGATCTGGGTCTATTGCCATGCACTAAACTAAAGTTGAAATGGATTAAAGATCTGAACATTAAAACAGAAACACTCCTGGAAGAGAAAGTATGCAGAAAACTTGAAGACAAGGGGCAGGCACCCAGTTCATGAACAAAAGTCAAATTGCATCAGAAATATTTCATAGAATCAACAGGTTGGATCTTATCTTATTGAAAAGTTTCTGCATATCAAAAACACCACCAACAGAGTGAAAAGACAACCCACAAATTGAGAAAAAAAAAATTAACCAATAATCACTCAGACAGAGGTCTTCTATCTAAAATATATAAATAACTAACAAAAATTAGGGCCCCAAATTCAAAGAACCAATCCAAAAATGGGCAACTGAGATGAATACACACTTCTCAAAGAAAGAAATACAAGGGGAAACTAAATACACTAAAAAATGTTCCACAGCACTGGCCACTTGAGAAATACAAATTAAAACAACATTGTGATACTATCTCACCCCAGAAAGAATGGCTATCACAAAGAAATCAACTAATAGCAAATGCTGGAGAGGCTGTGGGGAAAAGGAACTCTTCTCCACTTTTGGTGGGAATGTAGACTGGTACAACCACTGTGGGAATCAATGTGGAGACTCCTCAAAAATCTATGACTGGAAATCCCATTCAATCCAGGACTTGAATTTAAAATACTATTCCATGCTAAGTCTTAGGTAGTGGTCTTAGAAACTAAGGTAAATACAGGATCCAAAAAAAAAAAAAAGTTTTATATATCTCTATATACATCTATAAACACTTCTGCACCCTGTAAGGAGACCCTGTATTTTGAGAACTGACACAATGGCTTTCACCTTCTCTTCGCGAGTTTTATGAAATGGTTCTCCTGTGAAATTGATAGTCTGGTAGGTGGACCATCCCTGGACTTGAGGCTAAGGAGGGAGAGGCAGCCTGCAGTTGCAGGGAAGGTTGAGTCTTTTGGAATTTCAACTTACACATGACATTCATGACCTTGGAGGCTAGGCCCCACCTGGGCCTCACCCATGTTGTTTTCATATGTTCTTCCAGCATCTTCTGAGCTCCAGGATCAAGGTGGGAGACCTCCTGGGTATTCCTTTCAAACTCATGATTCTTGCGAGTTGGTTCAGTCCCAGTTTCTAAGGGGGTATTTGAGTTTCCAGAAGGATCACAGCCATGATCTACACTATGGGAGGAAGGGTCAAGGCCTTCTGGGATTGGGCCCGTCTGCTCATCCTTCACACCTGGATAGACCAACAATGTCCTCCAGGTGCTTCTTGTCTGGGCTGCTTGCCAAATCTATTCTTCAGAGACTCAATCTTATCCTATAGGATATTGCCTCAGGGGTGGACTCCAGATTATTTGTTGGAAAGTTTTCTGGACACTGGAAGAAAGGTTTTGGAGCTTTCCTGAGGGCAATGCTGGAGTATTTGCCTACCTGGCTATTTCTGGGTGCCCTAGTCTAATCTGTAGTATGACCTGGTTGCTCTTCTATGAAATCATTAGAGACTTTATGGAAATGCCCACAGTTTTCCTTTGCATGCCTTGGCCCCAGGTCTTTTACCTGGTCCAGAGGCAAGAGGACCTGCTGAGGCAGCCTGCATGTGAGTGTTTTTTCAGTATGTTGCACTAGATTTCCAGGAGCTTAGAGTAGTTAACATCCAATGAGATCTTCACAGTGGATTTGTTTTCCTAGCTGGCACTGGATGTGTCATCAGGCTGGCCAAAGACATTCTGAGAATTTTTTGACTACAAGAGGTAAAACTCAATTTTCTTTTGGCTCCTTCAAAAATGTGTGTAGAGGTGTTGAATAGTAGGTAAAATATGACATGGTTTTCTCTTCTGATTTGCAGGACTAGAAATTTCCTGGACCCCCACCTGGAGGTAAATGGCAAGGTACAATGCAGAAAGAAGGAGCAGACCCCTGGATCTGTTTCTGAGATACAGCTGGGAGCTGGGATGAAGGCAAGATTGATGTCAAATTTTCACATTGGACCCCAATGTGGACCAAGGGCTGGGCAGAAAACAGTTGTGGAGATACATTATCTTGAATGCCCTCAGAGACTTAATTAAATTGTCCATTGAACAAAATTGTAGAAAGCTCTAGTAAGGCACCAGTCACTCAGATATGATCCACCAGAGACTCACTGTATAGAATTGGGAGGCCCCAGGAAAGCTGGCTCCCTTTCTGTTGCAAGTGGCCCCCTGTGACCTTGGAGTAAAAGAGCTGTCGTGAAGCAAGAAGCTGCTCTGCCTCTTCTTCTGTTTTCCAGAAAGGTTGAGGAGGGATAGGGTTGTGTTCTTTGCCCAAGGATGAGAACATATTCCTCAGAGAACACAGCGGGATGTCTGGTCCCTTCTCATTAGTGTTCCTACAGATCTTCAGTTCTACCTTCCTGGTTATTAGTGTTTCCAGAACCTTCTGGACATCAGGATTAGGGAAATTGCAACTCTAATTCTCTACCTGTCCTTGTGGGTTGTCTGTCAGGAATGATGCTTCTGTTGATTTGGGTGTACAGGACCCTCCTCGGAATTCACCTTCTGCACGAAGGAAGGCGTGCAGTGCAAAGTGCAGAGCGCCTGCCAGCAGCTGCTGCGCTGTGACCCATGGCGGCACTGACAGGAACCTCTTCAAGCTGTGCAGCTGCCAAGTGGCTATGGTAAGGGAGGTCTCAGGGTCAAGTTCAGGATGCTGCGGAAGAGCTTTAGTGCCCACAAGGGGCAGCACCATATGCCCCATTTCTGAAGTATCAGAACTGCCATGAAAGACCATGTCCTCGCCTAAGGGAGAATTGTGCCTGGCAAGTGACACCTCTGTCCTTGGCTGGCACAGAGCAACCATAGCTGGATACCACACCCTGGCCTTACATCTATTTCAGGCCCAGCTCAGGAACAAGGACTGCTGGCCACTGCCTGAGTGCCCCAGTCACAAGTGCCCACAAAGTCAGAGGCAGCACTGTATCAGGTGGCTATCACAGAATGGGGCACCCAGGTGGCACAAGCGCCCTAGCTTGGAGGGTGAATCTTCTGCACTCGGCCATTCCACATGGCCATGGGATTCAGGCACTGCTGTAGGTGCATCTAGGGACCCAGTGCAGGCAGGCAGCCTCAGGGGGTACCATGCCTACTAATACCTATGCGGGAGGGGGTCTGGCTGGTCCTGTGACTGGCAGCTGTTGGAGCTGCTGGAAGCTGCTGGTCCTCCTGGGTTATCGTGCTGGAGGACATTGTCATGCTGGCTTCCCTGCTGAACTTGGCTGCTCTTGTTGGAGGAGGAGCTTGGGACCTCATCGACTCTGAGAATGACTATGTTTCATTTTGGGGGGACCACTGGTTCTCATCTTGAGCATTACTCCCTGGATCCTGAAGGGAAGATTTCACTCAGCTCAGCTTCCATGAGAAGCTTGTCATGTTAGCTTTCCTTTTTTTTTTTTGGACTGGGGTTCAAACTCACGACCTTGCACTTGTCTTGTCTAGCAGGCACTTGTGCCACGGAGCTATCTCCCGAGCCCCATGTTAGCTTTCCTGATGGGAACTCAGCTTTCCTCATCACTGGAGGAACTCAGGACCTCACTGTTTCTGAAGATGGCTGGGTGACTTCTCTCAGAGGAGTTCTGGTTCTTACCTCAAGCACTGCTTCCTCAGCCTGCTAGCATAGATCCTTTATCCCTCTGGCATAGACTTTCTAGCTCCCACCATTGACCTTTGGGCCTTTCTGGTACAGAGGCACAATGCAGGCCTGCAAGGGACATTGTCACAGGCTCTAGGTCTCCAGTTGTACTTGTGGGAGGCAGAGTTATGAGCTCTAGGTTTACAGATGGACTCATGTAGGACACTATTGTGAGATCCAGACCCCCAGGTAGATTCTTTGGTTTCTAGTGTGTGGACAGGTTTCCTACACTCTGTATGTGATTCTTCGGGTGATTCATTATAACATAACCTTATGTCATGTGTCCTGTATGGTATTGTTCACCTTGCAAAACCCCAAGCCACGACAACCACTTACAGCATCAGTCTGTGACACAACAAGGTCTCGTGTCTGGCTGACCATCAACTCACTACTTCTTCCACGGAGGGGTCCCACTGAAAGTGCACTGATTCGGTTCATCACGTTCTGACTCGAGCTCCTCCTCAGGTCATGAACCAGCCACAGAACTGCACCAGCCTGGCAGGTGGTAGAAGTGCTAAAGGACAGTTAGGAGCCCCTGTAAAAGGGATGGAGGGGCCTCTGCGGGAGGGAAGAGCAAAAAGGAAGAGGCGGAAGTGAGCCATTCACAGAACTTCGTAGCCCCCACAGGACGCTGGGGTGAGCACCCACCAGTGTATTGGAGCCAAGGTGGTTCTAAATTAAGCCAGCACAGATGGAAAGAAATCCAGCCTCTGCCTCCATTGGCAGCTCATGGCAGCCTTGCACACCCAAGTCCTCCCTGAGCAAATATTCAGAGACTTATGAGAGAAAAGAGGACTTCCTTTTCAGCCTGTGTGCTCCAAAGCCTTTGGAGTTTTTTGTTTGTTTTGTCTTTTTGAGACAGGGTCTTGCTATGCAGTTCAGGCTCACCTTGAGTGCACTTTTGTAGCCCAGGCTGGTCTCAAACTCACATCAATCCTCCTGCCTCAGCCTCCCAAGCAAAGCCCTTCTTAAGGAAAGGCACAAGGCAGGGAACAGCTGAGACCACCAGGCTTGTGTAAAGGCATCATGGCATGGAACTGCAGGCCAGCAGAGGGTAAAAAGGCTGTCTCTAAGGGAGCAAAGAGAAGTGGGTTTCTTTAAAAAAAAAAAAAAAAAAAAAAAAAAAAAAAAAAAAAAAAAAAAAAAAAAAAAAAAAAAAAAAAAAAAAAAAAAAAAAAAAAAAAAAAAAAAAAAAGGGCTTTAAGGAAGACAAGGAGTACTAGATGGGACGATCTTAGTAAGCATGGGTGGTGACATTCCCTGGATGTCTCATGCCTCAGTGGGCAAAGTCCTTGAGGCATCTGGTGTAGATGTTCGGGTGTCTTCAGATGTCTGGGTGTCTGGAATATTCCACGGTCTAGCTTTTCTCTTTTACAATGTCCTGACCTTGCCAAGCATCCTGCTGCTGAGCTGAGAACAACATCCCTGCTGGTGGACAGCTTAGCTGTTGGGAGCCATGTCTGCATTGAGCCTTACACCTGTTCTTTCAGGCTCCTGGCTCACAGTTTTGCATTAGGGACAGGAGTCAAGACAGCTGACAATGACATTTATTGTCTGTATCTGGTGCTCAGGTCTGACAAGTTCCCTGCCTGTCTGGGACCTCAGAGCAGTTGGCTACTCTACACTGAAGAGAAGAGAAGAAAAGAAAGCCTGGGAGGGCCAGAGTTGCCAGCGTCTGAGCTTACATCTGCTCTACCAGGTATTGCTCCTCCTGGCAGTGACCACATGGCTCCTTCCCTGAGGCCATGAATGGCACATTAACGAATCCTTTCCTTTGGGTTAAGCACAGCTGCTCTCATAATTAAAAACCAAATGCCCTGGAAAAAAATAAAACTAAGCTTGATTTGGCATTAAATTTCTGAAATGAGTGAGACACATTCCTTGGCCTTCTTCTTCCAGGAGCAGAGATATAGGCAGTGTGGAGTCCCAGGCAGGAGACAAGGGTGGAGATTCTAGGAATGAAAGCACAAAGAACACCAACTCCACATGTCAGCGTCACCAGCTGCCTTCCCCCAGCCATGTGGCTTTGGCCAATCCAGGCATTCTTCAGATTCTTCTCCAGGCATGGTCAACAGGACTCAGGACTGATGTCTTTTTCAGGGTTGCTCAGGTTTCTGACTTTCCCAGGAAGGCTTGCTACGATCTAAGGTCTGAAAGGAAGGTGCTAAGCTACTTTCCTGTCCCTCACTCTGCAGAAGCCAGCTGGGGGTGCTGCAGTGGGTAGGTGGGCTCCGAGATGCTACAGTGGTAAGCAGTTCCTGCCTGTGCCTGTCACCGGCTGTGGAAAGAGCATAGACCACTAGGACAGAAATGATACTTCAGCTGGTGACACTGGCGCAGGTCTATAACCCCCACACTCTGGGAGGCTGAGGCATGAGATGGTAGCTCTGAGCCCAGTTTGGGCAACTTAGCAAGACCTCATCTTAAAATTAAAAAAAAAAAAATTTTTTTAAGAGCTGGGAAATCAGTGCAAAACCTTTGGATCAGTCCCCAGCATGGCATACATATTTGTAAACAAAAACAAAAAATTAAAAGAAAAAGATAAAGGCAGGGCCTGGCAGGATGGCTCAGTAGTCTAAAGCACCTGCTTAGGAAAGCTTGGGTGGCTGGAGGGACCACGCTTCAATCCCGGGCACCACATGCTTTGCCAGCCCTGCCCTCAGGGCAGGCTGAGCTGGCCATAAAAATAAATAAATATAATAAACAAACAAACAAAAGTTCTGAAACAAGAAAAAAAAAGTAAAATAAAGATAAAAAATTCTAAAAAAAGAAAAGATAAAAGGTCAAGCCCCAGGGCGATCCCACAGGAAGAACACTTCTGACCTGTCATGGGAAGGAGAACTGGTGAGGAAGTATATAATAAGCTCCCCAATGGCTCCAAACAGCCCCCAGAGAGTTTAACAGAGGCCTGGAGTTCTGCTGATAATGTTGGAGACGTAGGCACTTTGTGGAGGTATGGGTATCTGGAGGGCGAGGGCCCTGTCCTCAGTCACTTGGTGTACTGAACGTTGAGCTGAGGACAGTATGGGAGACCTGGTCAAGATCCCCAAATGGCAGCCTGAGGGCTGTAGTGAAAGGATTAAATAAGAAACAGAGACAAATTTAGTGAGGCGTGATGAGGGCCTGGGAAGTCAGTAGCTCAGGATGAGCAGAGACCTCAGAGATCCTCTGAGCTTAGGGTCTGGGGATGTAGCTCAGCAGCATAAGTGCCTGCCTAGCAAGAACAAGTTCCAGAATTCGATCCCCAGCACCGGGGGGGGGGGGGGGGGCAAAAAACTCTGAGCCAACCACTATTTATTAGCCAGTGTAGGGAAGGGGCTGGGGTGCTTTTTCTGGAATATTATAGAAGTGGTAGAATGGGCAGGTTTACCATGACAAAGGGAACAAGCCCAGATCCATCCCCACATCTGGGTGCTAACCTCACTGACGAAGAGAGGAAGGAAGGGGATTTCTATATTCCAAAACTGACCCACAAAGCAAGCAGGGAAAAAGGAGCCTAGGACATACTATGTCAATGTATAACTCCTGGTCCCCAGCACTTGGGCATACCCAGTTTCTAAGATCCCCTTCCAGAGCATCACATTCAAGTTAGCTCCTACTGCCCAGAGCTTGGCTTTACTGTGTAGACCTTTCCCTGAATATTTCTACTCCCATGAAACATCTTGCAAGTAAGCATTTTCCATAATTTATCCTCAGTAAATGCTAGGCACCCGGATGGCTGTGCTAATATTTTAATTATATCCCTTTCACAAATTGGGAAAATGAAGTTTGCACTAGCATGTGTTGGCAAGGTAGACAAAGCAAGAGCTGGGGCCAGGTGCTCTGACCACAGAGAGCATGGCACGGGTCACCCTGCTCTGCATCATCTCACTGATTTGAGAAATGCACCCTGTAGTTGGGCTTCCCTTGCTTGGCCAGGGTACACAGTTCACCCCCTATTCCTGGATGGGCATCTCTGATCTCAAGTCCTTCTCCTTCCAATGTACTCTTGTGTGGACAGCAATGGCAGGCAGAGCTTCCTAAGTTTGTCGGAGACTCAAGGCCTCATGGTCCATGGTGCAGTCTGTAAGCACATCAGGAGCTTATAGAATTTATCTGCACAGCGGTGTTCTTCTCTCCAACCTCCTTCAACCAAAGAATTTGTCCTAACTATAGAAGTAATGACTTTTCCCCTTTAGAAAGAGGAAATCCCCTTCCCCCATGCTACGCTGGCCCCACTCGCATGCTGAGCCAGTAACCAAGGCCTGATATGGGGGCACATGCCTAGATTCTCAGTTCTGGGAAGGCTGAAAACAGGAGGATCACTACGAGTCCAAGCTGTGTAATGAGACCCCATACAAATACATAAAAATGAAAAAAAAAAAAAAAGTTAACAGTAAAAACTATCCTGCGGATAAGAATCATTCCCACAGATAACAAGCAAAGGCCTGATAACCTGCTTCCAGCAGGCACAGTCAGCCTTACAGAAGCCTGGGATAATGAAGAGCTCCAGGTTAGAGGCCACGCACTACCTGAACACAGAAGAACCCTCGGCCAGCCACTTAGCTCTCCGGCGTTCCCTTTCTGCCTGCACAATTCCAAGTATGGATTTGGTGATCTCTGGGCCTTCTCAGCTCTACCTTCTTATCTTCACAAGTACTAAGTATCAACAAGCATGTAGGTCTTCACACTGGGTGACAAATGTCCTATTGGCTAGATCCTGGCTTTCCCTGTCTCTGAAAGTGTGTGCTAATAGGAGGAGATTTTGTTTTTGCTTTTCTTCAACCTGAACATCTCTTTTTGCTGGTCAAAGTTGGTCAAAGGAAGCACACACAGTGAATACTACCTATGCTCCAGCCACTATGTTAGACACACAGAACCATCCTTATTTCAAAGCTGAAGGGTGAAGACCACAACCTCTCATTTACTTGGTTATTTAATAAATGTTTCTTGAAGCCCTTTATATGTTGGTGTTGTTCTAGGTTCTATAGTTACAGTAATAAATGTGACAGGCAAAACCATGGCATTATTTAAACACCAATTTATTCTGCACATATTTATTGAATGCCTACTATATGCCAAACTCTGTTAGTTCATTGAGAAGGAGAATGCACAAGCCCCTCACCTCAACAAGTTGATGAATTTACCCAACTAAATGATGCATGGCCAGGCTTACAGCAGGAAATACCTAAGGGGTAAAGACAGGGGTTAGTGTACCTTCACGTCCTCTGATCAAATCCTGAACTAACAGAGCTGTTTGTGAATGCTACTGAATCCAAAGTGACCTCCTTGCCTATATACTCAAGTGCACAGCTAACAGGTTGACCTAGTTCTTAGAATACATCCTCAGGTATGCAGTGCCTCCTGTGCATCTTGGAAGCCTGGGTGCTCTCATTGCTGTTGGTCTCTCTCTGGTGTGAACAGTGGGCTCTTTAAGATATTGTACTCCACATACTCTTAGGGCTCCGCTAACGCAGCACAGCATGAATAGCCCAGGAGCAAGGAGGTCAAGAGGGTAGCACCCTCCTTTCTGAGTTAGTTCAGATAAAATTAATGCAGAGTGGTCCCAGGGTGCACTCTCTTCCATCTTCACAAAACCCTGGAGCTGTGTACTATGAAGCCAGATGAATGACCAGCCTGGAAATATTCCCAGTTCTTATGGATCTAGATTTAAGCAATTCAAGATAATAAAAAAGGAACAACTTGACTGGTTTTGAGAAAGCCATAACACTGTAGCATATCTGTAAGCCACAGAAATCTCATGGTCTCAACTACCTCAGTTACCAGTAAGTAAATAATTTAGGAAGTTTAGCGTGCGAAACTCATATCAGCTCTGTAAACACAGCATTAAATTACATTTACAAGATGTGATTACAACAAATGGCGAATGCCTAATATTTAAAAATTTATTACAGTCAAAGATACATTGTCACCATTACCTTGAAAATCCCCCCTTGCTGTGAACATGTATCCCATCATTCTCACTGCTGTCTGGACCAGCACCCAAAGTCCTCTGTCATGGATGTCTTTAGCTGTGATGTCATACCTGCTTTGATCTCCTGAGTCAGCACAAACACTCACCTTTCTTTTGACTTTAGGGAAGAGCCAGCAGTCTCACAATGTCAAGCTCAGGGAATAAGGGGGTTGAGGATCAGTAGTGCTCTTGGGAGCTGCCCTTCTGTTAGCTGCTGTGAAGCAGCATGTCCTCTGTCACACCCCGTGAGACACTCAGGAAGGAAAACTACCAGTGCTGCTTCAGAAAGTGGAAAGAATGGAATAAGGGTGTTGGAAGTGAGGGGGAGTTTTTGTGGTGATCCATAGCAATCTTTTACTGTGATAATTTCTTCACAAATCATAGTTTGATTTTCCCTTTAATTTCATTATTTTTGACTGAAGCTGTAAATTAAGCTTTGTGTTAAAGTAGGAGAATTTTGTATTATTTTATTAAGTAGAAAAAAAATAAAACTCACTATGCAGTTCAGACTGGCGTTGCACTCTCTTCTATAGCCCCTAGGCTGGTCTTGAACTCACAATGATCCTCCTGTCTTAACCTCCCTGGTGCTGGGATTATATGCACATGCCACCACACCTGCTTCAGGGGCCAGCATGGGATAGGTCCTTGTGCTTTCCAAATAGGTGCTTATGCCTCTGTCCTAGCCCCTAAAATAGGAGACTTTTAAATTTAGGACCATACTTTTGTACTATCATCCCAGTGGATTGGGTTGTGCTCTTTTTATATTCATTCCACAAACTCTGGGTGTTTTCTAAGCAGATGGGTCACCCAACCCAGGCATCTATGATGGATCGCATATGAAAACAGCAAAAGCTTTGCAGGAAAGCGAATCCGTGACATGATTCCTAAAGGATATGCAGGTGTTTACCTGGAACATAAGATATGTGGTGCTTCAGCAAAGGGAGTCAGGGAGACAGAGGCAGGTATGGAGGAGGACAGAGGAGGCATCAGAAGGGGAGCACAGCTGGCACAGAAGGCAGGGCCACAAGCCACAGTGCAGGAGCTGTAGGTTAGACATAGCAGGAGGGAGCTGCAAACCCACAGCCTCCAACCCCAGCTGGCAGTACTGAAGGGGACAGGGCACACGCTTCGTGCTCACAGTCACCGGCATGCAGGTGCGGGATGAGAAGCAGCTGCATTCTCTCCCTTTTGGAAGCCATCATTAAACCAAAGGGATTCAGGCTCAGATTGTTTCAAGTAGGGTTTCTGTATACTTTTTAAAATGTATTTGGTAGGTCTACAGGGTCTACAGGGTCTCACTATGTAGATCAGACTCCAGTGATCCTCCCGTTTACAGCCTCCCAAGCCCTGGGATTACAGGCATGCGCCACCACAGCCAGTCTCAATTGCTGTCTCAGCGCGTCCTCAGAATCAAACCCTGGCTGCTGCTCTCTGCTTTAACCCAGTAAGCTGTCTGGTGGGCCCCGTTTTCTGTATTCTTGCTATCATTATTATCGCCACTTTATTGTCATATGGTCATAACTGCGGACTGTGGACCTGCTCCGTCCTCACGTGGACAGACTTTCCCTGGGTGGGAAGATCTCTTCACCTCCAGCTCCCTGAAGCAGAACATTAAAAGTTGAATTTTATTTTTTAAAATAACTGAATTGTGTGGGCTGCCCACTTAATTTTCTCTACTCCATGAAGTTTGGTATTTTGAATCTGAGTTATTTCTCAAAACTCCCTGTTTCAGTTGTGATTGCTTCCTTTCCTCTTTCATCCTTTGCTTCTTTCCTAGCCTTTGGGGGCCGTTTTGATGGCAGTAAGTGTAGTGGTGATGCAAAGTGCTGGCTGAAATCACATCTACAGACACGCGTCTGGGGTTAGACTGTTGCTTCCATGTGACTGCGTACCTGCTCCTGACATTGCAAATCTTTGTTTACAACAGCGCAAGTGGCCAGCATCTGGGCTGTAACTCAAGGCTTTATTGTAAATTACAACTGAAATTCTAGGAATAACCCGAGTTCCTCATAACTGAGACCAGTTGTAACTTGAAGGCCCACTATAATAAACTGTCTAAAAAATCATTGTTTTCTTATTCAACATAGAGGAGCAATTCTATTTCTATATCATTATCAATAGCAAGTAGGAGGGCTGGCCAGATAGCTCAGTGGATTAAAGCACCTGCTTAGGCAGGCACAGAGACTCGGGTTTGATCCCCGGCATGCCATGCTGGCCCCACCCTTGGGGCATGCTGAGGGAATGGCCCACAGGTGTAGGAAAAAAAAATACAACAACCAGTGATTGAAACTGGGCATTGTAGTGCAGAACAGTAATCCCAGCTCTTAGGAGGCTGAAAATAGAAGAACCACTATGAGTCTGATCTTTGTAGTGAGACCTTGTAGATTCTGTACTAAATACATAAACTAAATATGAGAAGAATTGCAATACCACTTACAGTAGCATCAAAAATCATGAAATACCAGAGAATTTTAAAATGTTTAATAGATCTGGTCTCAACACTGAAAACTGTAAGACATTACTGATGGAAATTAAAGAATACTTAAATAAATAGGCATATTCACTACATTTACAGACCAGAAGACTCAATGCTATAAAGCTGTCAGACTAAACTAATGCAGATTCATTGCAACCCCAATTTCAAGAGACCCCATTTGTGTGTATATGAATATGAAAACTAGGAGGCAGATTCTATATGTCTGGAAATATAAAGAGCTAAATAATACGAGCTCATAATACAAAGTACTGACAAAGTATTAAGTACTGACAAAGGATGTTATAATTTTTATAACACCAGACACAAAGATGACAGTAATTAGTAGGATGATATTCATGGAAGTCAAGCAAACGCAGTACTAGAGGGTGCAGGGTGCATCAGTGTGTAGACTCTGGATGATCATGGGTTGGAACACTCACAGTGCTATGTTCACTACTTGCAATCATAAAGCACTTGGCAGACTCAGACTCACAGGCCTCGTGTTGCACTCTCCTTTGTGTTGCAAGCTTCATGCTGATGCATATCAGATTAAACCCAAGATAGCTGGAAGGCTGCACACCCACAGTACTTGCCTGGAATGGGGACAGATCTGCCGCGTTCACTCAAGTGGTTGCTGGCAGGGCTCACATCCCTTGAGTTCCAAACAGCCTAAGTGGCCTAGCCCCTAGGTGGCTGTAGACCAGAAGCCCTCCTAGGGTCCTGCTTGAGCACAGTGGCTCGCTCGCAGCAGCTGGCTGCCCTCAGTATGAGGAAGACTGGAGAGAGCGATCAGGAAGGGACTCTGTCCATCCTGACTGCCAGAAGTGACTCCTAACCACATCTGCTCTCATCTGTTTGTTAGAAGCAAGCCTCTGGGAGCAGCCATACCAGGGAGAGGGGGCTACATGAAGATGCAGACACTAGGTGGTGTTCCTGGAATCCATTTCAGAAGCTGGCTACCACTTACCTTGAATTTTCCCTCTAGACCTCATAAATAGATTTGGTGTTGGCCCCCTTAGTATTAATCCTTGGTTCACAGTCCAGTGAAGGAATGAGGGAAATAATCTATTCAAGTACATCTCTTCCATTTTAAGGAGCTTATGACATACAAAGGAATGGAAGAGAACAGGGAAGCCAGAGATAGATCCGTGGAAATATGCCTCATCTATCCATCCATCCATCCATCTATTCATTCATTCATTCATTCATTCATTTTGTGATACTAGAGAATAAACCCAGGACCTCAAGCATGCTAAATAAGCACTCTACTACTGAGCTAAGTCCCCAGCCCTAATCTTTTTTCCTCTCCTCCTCCTCCTCCTCCTCCTTCTGTTCCTCCTCCTCCTTCTCCCTCTTCTTCTTCCCCTTCTCCCTCTCCTCCTCCTATTTCTTCTTCTTCTTCTTCTTCTTCTTCTTCTTCTTCTTCTTCTTCTTCTTCTTCTTCTTCTTCTTCTTCTTCTTCTTCTTCCTCTTCCTCTTCCTCTTCCTCTTCCTCTTCCTCTTCCTCTTCCTCTTCCTCTTCCTCTTCCTCTTCCTCTTCCTCTTCCTCTTCCTCTTCTTCTTCTTCTTCTTCTTCTTCTTCTTCT
>PVJA010046716.1:0-14984 GCA_004027025.1 Myocastor coypus
AAAAAAACAGCTGCAGAAAAGTATAGAAGGAATCAGATCAGAAATAACCTCTGAAGTTAAAAAAAAAAAAAGTCATCTCTAAATTAATAGCGTCTGTAGTAGAAGAAAACTGCAGAAAAGTAGAGAGAAAATGAGAGTAGAAACAACCTCTGAAGTAAAAAAAAAAAAAAAAAAAAAAAAAAAAAAAAAAAAAAAAAAAAAAAAAAAAAAAAAAAAAAAAAAAAAAAAAAAAAAAAAAAAAAAAAAAAAAAAAAAAAAAAAAAAAAAAAAAAAAAAAAAAAAAAAAAAAAAAAAAAAAAAAAAAAGGAAAACTATAATGAAAGACTTAATAAATACCTCTAAAGATGATTGACAAAAAAATTAGAGAAGATAGAAAAATGATGGAATCCTTGAATGAGCAATATAGAAAAGAAATAGATCACATGAAAGAGTTTCAAAGAGAAATACAAGAAAATAAAGTCTCAATAACAAGCTGGCAGCACTGTGTGGATGAAGGTGAAGATAGGATTTCAGATCTTGACGACACAGTTGCAGCTAGTGAAAAGGTAAGAAAAGATCTCTTAAAAACATGCAGGATGCAGGAAACAATAATTCAACATCTCCAAGATGATGCAAGAATGAACAACGTAAGATTAATAGGAATCAACGAGAAAGAAGGAGTCAATACAAATGATATAAAAAGGATATGGGCAGAAGTAATAGCAGAAAGTTTCCCAAATATGAGAAAAAATTTTGACATTCAGGTAACTGAAGCATAAAGAACTCCAAATAAAGTTAACCCCAATAAAAATGCAGCCAGATGTACGATAGTCAAGATCCCAGAAATCCAGCAGAAGAATATACTAAAAGCTGCTAGAGAAAAGAAACAGATCACATTTAAAGGAAAACCCAACCAAATAAAGGCAGATTTCTTTTCACAAACTATGAAGTCAAGAAGAGCATGGAGCAGAGTGATTCAAGTCCTCCATGAAAACAAATTCCATCCCAGAGTCCTATACCCTACAAAACTTTTTTTCAAGTTTGAGGGAGAAGTGAAATACTTCCAAGACAAGACACAACTAAAGAATTTCATGAATGTTAAAACCAAATCTGCACAAACTACTAAAACATATTTTAGAGAGAGGCTAAAATGACTTGAACTCTACAAATGAGACCATAAAGAACCCACTAAAGAGGGCAACCAATTAAGCAGGAGAAAGAAGAGTAAACAGTAGTAAGTAAAAGATATGTCAATCGTAAGTCAATACGTTTCTATTAAAACCATCAGTGTAAATGGACTCAATTCTCCAATTTAAAGAAATAGACTGTCAGAGTAGATAAGGAAGCAAAAATCCAACAACATGCTGTATACAAGAAATGCACTTACCTCATAAAGAAATTCATAGGCTAAAAGATAAAGGATGGAAAACAATACCACATGCTCAATAACCTAAAAAAAAAAAAGCAGGGGTAGCAATCTTGTTTTCAGAAATTCTAAACTTCTAATCAATTGATCAAATGAAACAAAGAAGGCCACTACATACTGGTTAGGGGAAAAATTCAAGACAAAGAGGTAACACTCCTAAATATATATGCACCCAACACAGGAGCACAACATTATATAAGACACATCGTGATGGACACGAAAAATCAATAACACAATCTTAACAGGAGAACTTAACACCCCTTTATGGCAAAAAGATAGGTCAAGCAGACAAAAATTAGCAAAGAACTTGCAGAACTGAACCAGGTCTTGGAACAACTGGACTTAGTGGACATACATAGTGTTCCACCCACCACTTAGGAATATACATTTTTTTTTCAGCTGCACATGGGACATTTTCCAAAATAGACCACATACTAGTGCGTAGATCAAGCTTAAGTATATGAAAGAAACCAGAAATTATTCCATGCATATTATGGGACCACAGTACAATGAAACTGGAACGAAATGACAACAGAAATCACAAGAACCCCAGAAATACATGGAAATTAAGCAGCACCTTTCTCAGCAACCAGTGGGTTACAGATGAAATTAAATAAGAAATTAAACAATATCTAAAATGTAATGAAAATTCAAACACAACCTACCGAAATTTATGGGATGCAGTGAAAAACACTTCTTAGAGGGACATTTATAGCTCTGAACTCATATATTAAGAAAACAGAACAGGAAAAAATAAATACTCTCATGCAGCATCTAAACTGGATAGAAAAGGAAGAGCAAATGAAACCCAGAGGCCAAAGAAAGGAGGAAATTATACAGATTAGAGCAGAAATTCACTCAATCAAGATGAAGAAAACAATACAAAGAACTGATGAATCAAAAAGTTGCTTCTTTGAAATATTAAATAAAAATGATAAGTCCCTTGATAATCTCATCGAAAAGAGGAAAGGACACAAACTCAAGCAATTAGGAATGAAAAGAGTGAAACTACTACAAACCCAGTAGAGCTTCAGATGATCATTAATAGCTACTTTGAGAATCTTTACTCTCACAGAATTGAAGACACAGATGAAATGGACAGATTCCTAGAAACATACAAACTACTCAAACTGAATCAAGAAGATATAAGAACATTCAATAACCCAATAAGAGTCAATGAAATACAAAATGTAATAAAAAGCCTACCTACAAAGAAAAGTCCAGGACCTGATGGTTTCACCACTGAATTCTATAAGAAATTTACAGAAGTCATAATTCCAATACTCCTCAAACTCTTCAGTGAAGTTGAAAAGGAAACTATCCTCCCAAAATCATTCCTAGAGGCAAGTATTATACTAATACCAAAACCAGAGAAAGGTGGAACTAAAAAAGAGGACTACAGGCCCATTTCTCTCATGATCATAGATGAAAAAATCCTCTATAAAATCCTCACCAATAACATACAGCAAATCGAAAAGAAAATTATACATCATGACCAGGTAGGATTCATCCTAGGGATGCAAGGATGGTTTAATATATGCAAATCTATAAATGTAATACTCAATAGAGCCAAAGCGAAAAATCACATGATCATCTCAATTGATGCAGAAAAGGCTTTTGACAAAGTGCAACACTCAGTCATGTTTAAGTCCTACAGAAAATTGGAATAGAGGGCCTCTACCTCAACCTGATAAAAGCCGTCTATGACAATCCAACAGCTAGCATAATTCTAAATGGGGAAAAACTGAAGTCTTTTACTCTGAGATTGGGTGCAAGACAAGGATGCCCCCTATTGCCACTCCTATTCAATATAATTCTGGAATCATTAGCTACAGCCATTACACGAGAAACAGAGACAGACAGACAAACAGACAGACAGACAAAAGGAATAAAAATAGGTAAAGAAGAAGTTAAACTGTCATTATTTTCAGATGGCATAATAATCTACTTGGAAGACCCAAAAACTCCACAAAGAAGCTACTAGAATTAACACACAAATTCAGTAGCATAGCAGGGTACAAGGTCAATACATAAAAGTCAATAGCATTCCTCTACATGGATAACAAACACACTGAGAGAGAAATTAGAGAAGCAATACCTTTTATGATAGCACTGAAGAAAATGAAATACTTAGGAATTAACCTAACTAAGGAAGTCAAAGATCTATTCAATGAAAACTACACTACTCAAAAAAAGAGATTCTGGAAGATTTCAGAAAATGGAAAGATATTCCCTGCTCCTGGATAGAAAAAACAAACATTGTGAAGGTGACCATACTCCCTAAATTACTGTACAGATTTAATGCAGTCCTTATCAAAATACTATCAACATACTTGACCGACCTGGAGAAATCATTCCAAAAATTTATCTGGAACAAGAAAAGACCTAGTGTTCCAAAGACAATCCTGAGCAACAAATATAAGGCAGGAGCCACTGCAATTCCTGACTTAAAGTTATACTGCAGAGCTACTATGATAAAATCAGTATGGTATTGGCAAAAAAAAAAATAGACTTGAACATCAGTGGAATAGATTAGAAGATGCAGACACAAATACAAACATATTCAGGTACCTTATTTTTGACAAAGGAGACAAACACATTTACTGGAAGAAAGATAGCCTCTTTAAGAAATGGAGCTGGAAAAACTGGCCCTCTATATGCCAAAGTTAAAACTTGACCCGGGTGTATCACCATGCACTAAACTAAAGTCAAAATAGGTTAAAGATCTAAATATTAAAAGAGACACACTAAATCTCCTAGAGGAGAAAGTCAGAGGAAATCTTGAAGACATTGGGGTAGGCAGAGTTCATGGGCAAAACTCAAAATGCACATTTAACATTTGAGAGAGTCAACAACTGTGACCTCCTCTGGCTGAGAAATTTTTTCACATCAAAAGAAATTACCAAGAGAGAGAAAAGACAACCCACATATTTTGAAAAAAAAAAAAAACTTTAATAAATATTCATACAAAGGTCTTCTATCTAGAATTTATAAAGAACTAAAATCCATGATGGTCCCCAAATTCAAAGATCCAATCCAGAAATGGGCGTCTGAGATGAACACACACTTTTCAGAGACAGAAATTCAACAAGTCTGTAAGTACATGAAGATATGGTCCACATTGCTAGCCATTCATGACATACAAAAAAACAAAACAAAACAAAACAAAAAACACTTAGATACTCTCTCAACCCAAACAGAATGGCTATTACAAAGAAATCAACCAACAACAAATGTTGGAGAGGTTGTGGGGAAAAGGGAACACTTCTCCATTGTTGTGCGAATGCAGACTTGTGCAACCATTATGGAAAGCAGTGTGGAGACTCCTTAAAACACTAGAGCTAGAAATCCCATTCAATCCATCTACCCCCCTACTAGGCATTTTTTCAGAAGAACTGAAAACATCAAATCATAGTGATATCTGTGTACCTATGTTCATAGCAGCACAATTTGTGATAGCCAAATCTTGGAAGCAGCCAAAATGCCTATCAACTGAAGAACCATTGAAAAAGATGTGGTATTGTCACACAATGGAATATTACTCAGCTATAAAGAATGATAAGCTAGAAGATTTCATATATAAGTGGATGTATCTAGAACCTATACAGATTAGTGAAATAAACCAGACCTATATATGTAAATATAATATAGCCTCCCTAGTTTAAGAATTGAAAAGAAGAAATCTTTAAAAATTATAAAATTAAGAGAAGTTGGCAGAGCTTTTTATTAAGAGGCTTAGGCATTTTATGCACCCTTCAACTGTCTTCCACAATGAGTTTAGATTGCATTTCCCTGGTAACTGCTGATGGTAGGCACTTTCCCACATACCTCTGAACCATTTGTATCTTTTTTTGTGAAGTGGTCTGCTGAAATATTTTGCTCACTTTTAAGCTGTGTTTTTGTCTTATTGAATTGTAGAGTGTTATCTTTTCATGTAACAATAAAAACTTTATATGTTGTTAAAATACATATATAAATATTAAAATATTACATATAATATTATATATAAATATTATGTATTAATATATAATATAAATATTATATATATATAATATATATATATATATATACATTGCTCCAGGAACCATTCCAGGTCTGGGGAAGACATAATATAGGGCTTTTCATGTATCACACACTAGAAATTTGAATTTATCCTGAGGACAATGAATTTTATTGATGGTATCACATTTAAACAAGGGAGTGATATGGGCAAGCTTAAATTCAAGAGCCTTCTTTGTAGCAGAAGAAATTGATGCAGGAAGACAAATGACAACACTGTTGTGGTTTTGGTTAGTTACATGGAAAACACAGCAGCAATAAGAATTGAGGTGTCAAGAGATATCTAGAAGATAGCATTGACAGGGTTCCATAATTAACGTGTTGTTGATTATATCAGGGTTGCAAAGAGGAAGAACTGGCTCACAGTTTGGAAGCTTCAGTGGATTGTGTTGTTGCCCACAGTGACAGGAATCACACAGCTTATTAAAAAGATAGTCACTATGGGCCAGCAAGATAGCTCAACAGACTAAGTGTCTGCTTAGGCAAGTGCCTGGACCAAGGTTAGATCCCAAACATCACAGGCTGCACTGGCCCTGCTCCTGGGTACACTGAGCTGAAGACAGAGTCGGGCTGTGGTAGTGCAGGCCTATAATCCCAGAGCTGGGGAGGCTGAAAACGGGAGGATCAATATGAGTCCAAATTGTGTAGTAAGACCCTGTATCAAGAAGAAAGAAAAAAAGAAGGAAAGAAAGAAAGAAAGAAAGAAAGAAAGAAAGAAAGAAAGAAAGAAAGAAAGAAAGAAAGAAGGAAAGAAAGAGAGAAAGAAAGAAAGAAAGAAAGAAAGAAAGAAAGAAAGAAAGAAAGAAAGAAAGAAAGAAAGAAATAAAGAAAGAAAGAAAGAGTCACTGAGTTTGCCATATAAAAACTGCAGGCCAGGATGTCGGAATCTTCCTATCTAGTCTCTGACTATTTTGTGATTAAATGCTCCCATTTGGTAGGAGAGAATACTAAAGAATACCAAGTGAGGACTTGCCCAAGTTCTAGCCTGGAATTTAACATATAATAATGGCTAAGTAGTAGTGACTTGTCACAACTACTAAGACAAATAGTGACTTGTCAATTAGTTTTCAAGTTGAGATTCATATTATGAATTCTACCACTTAAATTCTTTTGAACTCTACATGGGAGGGAGTGGTCTATGAAATACAGAAGACTGCAGACATTAGACCATGAAAGCTTCCTTGAACTAGACCTGAAACTTCTTGGAAATCAGACCTATCCTGTAAAAAAGAAAGCAATACCTGTAACTACTTTCTAACTTAATCCAGTTTGAAATCTGAATCTGCCAGTCAATGGACTTATTCAAGCTGATACCTTTGGTAAATTGAAAAAGCCTGATTACTCAGTGCTGAGCTTTTGCCATTTCAGTTTTGTACTAACTTTACTTTAAGTCATCTATTTCATATTACTCCTAAATTCCCTGTCTTTCTCATCAGCCTGAAGCACTAACTACATTTTGAAACCAGCTCTGTTCTTACTTGCATACACAATAAAAATTTTACAATAGCCAAATTCAAACACATCAAGCTAGACAAATATAACCTAAATTTTCCATAACACTCTCTTAATATGCACTGGTTACAAACACCTGAATCATTTCAAAAATAAATCTTTTTAAGGCTATGTAGGCAAATATTATACAAAAGGAACAGCTAAGCTTTAAATAAATTACATCAGGACCATTTTCCACCACATATTTAAAATCTGGGCTCTTTCTTAGGACAACAACAAAAAAATAGACCAAGATCAACTTCCTATGCAGAGAGTGCAGCTCAGTGGATGAGAGTGTGCTTAGCATACACGAAGCAGTCACTGGGGCTAGGAATATGAACGTCATAATTTCCCGTATTAGAGAACTGAGATTTATTGATGCATTCAATAATTAAATAAAAAGCCACTCAGTGTGTTTTAGTTCATGCTAGAGGATGCAGGTATAAGAATAAACAAGGAAAATGGAATCGTCTTTTCCCCATAGCTCTCAGTGCAGCAGGGCAGACGACGTCACATAACTTATGTCAGTGCAGTGACCTGTGCTGCAGTGCAGCAGTGCACTACACACACCTGGTCAGCGTGGTCTTCCTGTGCAAGTCATGTTGCAATTCACTGTAGAGGTTAAAAGCCCACTTTAGTGCCAGGCTGCCTGGGTTAGAATTCTGTCTGTGTCACATACTGGCTGTGTGGGCTTGGAAAAAAATAACATTTTTTTCTGGGTCTTAGCATCCTCATATCTAAAATAAGGTTATTAGTATCTACTTGTAGAACTTTAGTAAAGATAGAATCAGTTACAGTTTAGGAAGCTTTAAGTATTTGGCACATATTAAGTGCTATGTGTTAAATTTTTAAGTAAAATTGAAAAGATGAGATCCAAAGGATGAATAGAAGTTAACTAGACAAACAGCAATTGGGAGAGAATGCTGGGTACAAAGAATAAGGAATGTCAGTCTATTTGCAGGTACTGGAAGAAGCTAAATAAGATTCAGATAGAACAGTTGGTGGAAAAACATGTAGGGCCTTGAGAATGGAGCTAGAAAGACTTATAGATTATGTTGAATTTGATAACAAGACAGGAAATTGAGGAAATATTTACAGAACAAGTAATCTTCATATTTGGGTTGTTGAAAGTCCTTCAGGCTTCTTTGTAACGTATAGATTGGGCGCGGGTGGGACAAGTTGCAGATACTCAGGGAGAAAAAGTAACACAGGGTAAGGGCAAGACAGGACCTAGGCTTTCTGCCTTTTGAGCTTGAGCTTTTCCCGTTGTGTAGAGCATTTTTCTAATGTGCTCCTAAGGAAACATATCACAATAAATGCATTCTCTTCACTTCTGGATGTTTGTAATGCTTACCCTTTGAGCTGCATCTCCTTCATTAAGTGAATGCCCTGCTCCTCTGACAAAGAATGTAATTACGGAAGGAGAAATCAGATTAAAATTGAGTTTCTGTAATGGGCCATTTGTTTGGAAGGGAGCCTGAAGGTATTTCTGAGGACTTTAATCAAAGGGGGGAAAAGCCAATAGAACTTCTGTGATGATGATGATTATTAGGGCAATTGAACTCCAGGCACAGCCAGCGTCTACATCAGTGAGTCATCGCTTGCTTTTCTGAGGTGCTTAATTGGATGGGATTTGTTTTGCTCTGTAGTCTAGACTCTCAGAGATGGAAGGGACCTTAGAGGTCATCTTGCTCAACCCCACAACAAACCTGGATCCATGGCTATCACATATTTTTTTAGTAGGTCATTAAGCAGTCCCTACTATCACATCTGAAATAACAAGGAACTCATTACCTAAGAAGACATCCCTTGCCATAGTAAACAACTCTTAAAAGAACTTCATTCTTTATCAGAAATACACTCTGTCATTGGTTTCCAGTGCTACGCCTGTTCTGGTTCTGCTTTGGGGCCTTTGTGAAACTTACTTGCTAGTCTGTCTCACAAAAGCTATGGGAGACATCTTCAGGCAGCCAACATATTCTCCTAAACCTCTCCTGTAGCTGCTGCCTCAACTGTAGGTCCCTATGTAGAAAGACTGATCAAATATACTATGAATGTTTAAATTTTAAAGTTTATCACAGTAAGAGACACATTGCCATTCTCAAAATACTCCTTCTTGCTTTATGAGTTATGATTTTTAAAAATACAGTGAATGCTTCTGCCAAGTGCCATCCAATGGAAAAGCAGGCTCCTCAAACACCATGGTGTGCCATCATCTATCTTATCAGTGGATCTGGCACTTACAACTTCTGCTCTTTCCTCAAACTCAAAATGAGTACCAAATATTAATGTCCCGGATTAACTCGGGACACTGAGGCAACCACAATGACATAGCTACAGACACTTCCACGCAAAATATGACTTCTGAACTTGGCAATAATGGAATGTATCCAAAAATGGGAATATTTTGAGTAGGATTAATGACAACGTCTCTTTTAATATGATACTTTTAAAAATAAACATACACTATTTCTATCACACTTGATTGAGACTGATCAAGGAAATCCAATGGTCCAGTAAGTTAAAGAACAAAGTTCTTTAAACAAAAGAGTTTAACTTTCACAAATTGGTTCTAAATTAAGTAGTTTCTCTGTTCGCCACAACCAGCTCTATTTCTTGCAGTTAGAAACTCATGCTTCTGCCAATACCCTGGTCCATTTTTGTCTAGGACACATTACTAGCTCCACAGTAAAATTCAAGTCCTCGGGTTTTAGCTGCAAGTAGAGGGAAAAAAAGATAAACAACTTCCACTGCCTTAAACTTTAAGCCTTGCATGGCATCCATCGCAATCATTTACACTCCACTGGTGATAATTTAGGGACATGTACAGACTTCACTTCTTCATTCACTGAGCATGCTCAGTGGTCTAGCCTTACTCCTAGGAAGAGGAAGGAGAGATTTAGGCATACCCACGAGCCTCCACTTTATTCAGGGAAGCCAGCTAACCACATGGGTTCCTCATTTCTATCACCTGTCTTATTCTCTTTCATTTGTCTCATCCAGAAAGATTGTCTCTTATCAAGAAATCAACCAATAACAAATGCTGGAGGGACTGTGGAGAAAAATGAACCCTTCTCCACTGTTGGTGGTTCTGTAGAATGGTATAGCCAGTTTGGAAATCAGATTCCTCAAAAGACTAGCAGTAGAGGTCCCAACTGACCCAACTATGCACCTGATGGGCATCTTCATGGAAGACAAAAAACATACCACAGAAATGTATATACATCCATGTTTATAGGAGTAAAATTTCTAATAGCTAAGCCTTAGAAACAACCCAAATGCCCATCAACTGAGGAATAGACAAAAAAAGACCAGTCTTTTTATATAGTGGAGTACTACTCAACCATAAAGAAGGATATATTTGAGACTTTTATAGGTAAATGGATATAACTAGGGACCATAGTATGTAAACATTGCATTATCTTCCTGGTATGAGAAACTGAAAGAGTAAATAAGGCTCAAGTGTACAAATAGGTATTGTAAAATGAGAGGAAATGGTTCAAAAGAAAACGGGAACTAAGGAGAAAGGAAGGAAAAAAATCACAAGATTGCTATACTATCAGTTTCTCTTAGTTCACTGAAAAGAAATATTTGTGCTAATATAGGTTAGATAATTTAACATCCATATTTTGTACTCTAAATAATTTGAAGATAAAAAGCATAACGTATAAACTATAAAAAAATAAGTAAATTAAGCATAGTGAAGAGCACAGAGCATTTGGATGTAGATGTCCCAGTCCAACATTTATCAATCGAACTCTTAAGCAAATCATTTCACTTCTCTAGCTCTGCATTTATAAAATTAGAAAAAAAAAAAAAAACCTCATCCCACAATCTCCTGTAAAGGTCAAAAGAAATAATTGATGTGATTGCATTTAAAAGCAAGTAAACATGAAATACTTTGACTTTATTCTTTGAGACATCAGTATTAATATTTATGACATTACATAAAGTATTTTTTCTCTGTTTATAATGCCAAAGTCAGTAGTATTCCTTGTAAAAGAAGCCTAGAGTGAAGGACCATAAGATAGTCTTTTACTTGCAGGCATTTGTTGTGTTTTTGAGGAAACAAGTGGAAAACTATCATGGTCACTAAGATTAATAAGAAGGCAGTACTGATGGCAATATACATCACTATGAGCAAAATCCATTTATCAAGCACATAGGTGTCTGACTGTTCCAAAACATTCCCATAGAGTATCTGATTTTTATAATATTTCTATGAGTTCTGCATTTCATTTTTGTTTAATGGATGAGAAACATTAGGACAGATGTGGTAAACCTAAGGCACCTGTGTTAATATCTTTTATTTTTAAGGTGATACATATTGAGAAGTTGAAGGGATAGTAAAGGAATGGGGAGAAAAGAGAAATTGAGATAAATCAGGTACAGGCACAAAGTCCCTATGATGAGAGTGACCATTATGTATATCTAAAATTTACCAAGAAACTTAATTAATAAAGAAAAATGAAGCATGTTAATGTATGAATTATTTTTTAACTAAAAATGTTTAGGTTTAATTATGATGTTAGTATGTTATGATAAATAAGTGGATTAAGGGTAGTAGTTTGGCCCTACTCAATCTTCTTTTTATTTTAACTTATTTATTTATTTATTTATTTTTTTGTCTTTTTGAGACAGGGTCTGTCTATGCAATTCAGGCTGGCCTTGAGCTTACTTTTGTAGCTCAGGCTGGTCTCGAACTCACATCGATTCTTCTGTCTCAGCCTAGGATTATAAATGTGCACCACCATGCCCAACCTGACCCTATCTGATCTTACTGTAATCACTGTTAGCTTTACTACATCTTAAATTTATCACTCTAAATATTTCCTTATATGCAATTAAATAAGTTAAATTTTCTATTAAGTAACAAAAAGAAAGGAAGGAAGGAAGGAAGGAAGGAAGGAAGGAAGGAAGGAAGGAAGGAAGGAAGGAAGGAAGGAACAGAAGGAGGTCCTCTGACTCCATACTTCTCTACTATTCTTGGCACACTTTATAGCAAATCTCTTAAATAAATCATCCTTTCCACTTCCTCACCATGCTTCACTCTTCTCAGTCCATCCTAGTGGAATTTATGTCCCCAAGATGCCTCTAAAGCAGTCATTTTGAAGCTTACTACAGACTGTAATTCTCTTTCTGAATGGTCACCCCTCCATTTTTGTGTCCCAGATTTCCTCTCTACCCTTCACACAGGTAAACCATAACATTCTTTATTCTTTCGGCTTTCAAAATGACCGAAATTTCTTGGTCCTTCTTCCCTCTTCCTTCCCCTCAGTCACCACCCTCAGGAGCTTTTGGTGGCTCTTCTCTGTCATACTTTAAATGTAGTACCTATAGCAACCCTCCTTGCCTTTTCTTCTCCTCTCTCTTTTGAACTATCCTCATTTTCCTGGAAATCCAATAAGTTGCCACAGTTTAAATGTCAATTATATGCTCCATGTACAGATTTCCAACCTCTAGATCAATTTTTCCTTAACTCTAGATCAATACAATAAAATCGTGTATGAAGCATCTTTAACCATATGTCTAATAGGTGTGTTAAAATGAGTATGCCTAAAACAAAAGCTCAAACTTTTTCCATTACAGTAAATGTCCCCAGATAAAAACCTGAGGCCTTTCACTAATTTTTCCTTTTCCCTCATACCTCAGCCCATATAAAAATCTTTTATGTACACCACTGATTCAATTATTTTGTCCCATTTCCTCTGCAATAGGCCTAGCCCAAGTCAATATCATGCTTTCTTTGTACTACTCAAACAGCCCTCAGGTAGTCTGCCTAATTTACTTTCCATAGAGCTCAATCTATACAACAGCTAAATAGTGTTCTCATCTTAAATCTGTCAGTGGCTTTCATTCTAGGTTGAATAAATTATTTCTAGGGCTAGTAAATCCTTGAAGTATCTAACCTCATTTCCCTAACTTTTCCCCTTCCACTCAGGGATTATGATTTTTGTACTGTGACCTTATTTTATCACCTAAATATGGCAAGATCATCCTCTCTCCAAGACTTGAAACCCTTCCCATAGGGAAACTTCCATCACTCAGGTCTCCATCAAGTTCTCCTCAAGGAGACTCTTTTAGATCATTCCAGTTAAAATACTATGCCATGACCCTAGTAACTAGTACATTATGCCATCTAATTTTCTTCATGACATACATCAATAGCTGACCTTATGATTTCATTTAATTTTTGTGCACTCATATAAGGTTATGGGGTATGATTAATATTAGAATGCGTACTTACTAGAAAACAAAAAACGAAAAGATGAAATAAAATGGTTACTTTTAAAACATATTATAGTAAAAGACACACTTTGATTTAATCGTCTCAGAATCTCTCTGGACTTCACACACACACGTATCCCTTCATTCTTTCCATTTTCTGAAGCAGTTGTTGAAGCCTGAGTTCGTAAATGCCATAGTTGTGCTGCCATATCTCCTTCCATGTACAGAAGTGATTTACTATGTTTATAGGGTCACATAGTTATGGTCCTTTTGATGTTGGAGAGGAGCCAGAAATAGCATTGTGCCAGACTAACTGAATGAAGAGAGTAAAAACACACTATAATTTTGCTTGTATGTGTTTGCTTAGTACATCACATTTTAACTTTTTGTTGATACATAATAAGTATATATATTTATGGATATACTCTGATACTTTTTATAATTTTCTTCCTATTATTTATTTATTGGATATAGGGTCTTGCTATGCAGTTCCGACTCGTAATGATCGTTCTGTGTCAGCTTGCCCTCAATTTTGAGGTGATTAAATGAAAGTGTATCTTTTATTGTAATATGTTTTAAAAGTGCTGGCCTTATAGGTGGGCCACATGCCCAGTTTCGGGACGTGCATAAAAGTTCTACTATGTCATGTACATGGACAGTGTCTGTGATGCTTACTCGTGGCCAGGTATCACTTGTGGGACTGAGCTACTGTTATTTCCTTGATATCCACCCTGTAGACTCCGACAGACTCATGACCCATAAGGTGCAGGAGAAGTCCACTTGTAGAATGTGCTGATGGAAATATTTTGCTGCTGTAATACAAAAGAATAGTTGAAAGACTGCTGTTGTATCTTCCTTTTTCTCCTGTGTCTAATTGTTTGCCCTATTTGGTGGGTTCTTTCCATTCTCCTTCATGGAGTTGTACTCATTTTGATCTCTCTCTAGAATATCTTTTAGTGAACTGTGTAGAGTTGGCTTTGTCACCATGAGATTCTTTAGTCGTACTTTATTATGGAAGTATTTCACTTCTGCATTATACTTGAAATAGAGTTTTGCAGGGTATATCAGTCTGAGTTGAAATTTGTTTTCTTGCAAGACTTGTAGTACTTTGCACTAAGTTCATTTTTCTCCAAATGACTCAAGTTTATCTTTCTTTATGGCACACTAGTACTTTTCTGTGTATCAACAGTATTTCAATGCATTTTTCCTTACTCATTTATCTGTAGGTAGACATGTAGGTAGCTTCCAAGAGTTAGCTATTATGAATTGTGCTGCTGTAAATATGGATATGAATCATCGCAAGGTGATGTTTTTAACTCGTTCATGAAGATACCTAGAAGGGGAAAATCTGTGTCAAATGAAATTTCTGTTTTTCATTTTTGAGTAATCTCTATAGTGATTTCCATAATACTTGTACTGCTTTACATTGCTACCAAAAGTGTAGAATAGTTTCTTTTTCTCTTTAAACTTTCCAGCATTTATTATTTGATTTCTTATGATAGTTATTCTTTCTGGAATGAAAAGGAATTGAAGTGCTGCTTTAATTTCACTTTTCTCGCAGAGCTAGATTGGTAAGATGAGCTTTAGGAGGCTTAGATTCAATAGCCTACAACAGCACAAGCTTCACTGGTGGCCCACTGCAATTGCAGAACATTTGACTGTGTATGTATCTGCTTCCTCTTAGTCCAAAGAGAAGTATATTCTTTTCCTTTTTTTTTCTAAGCAACATCAATAGGGAGGTGGGTCATGCCCACACACTGTACTCTGTAGAACGATTGTGAGGACAATTTGCAATATGTCA
>PVJA010046717.1:0-14996 GCA_004027025.1 Myocastor coypus
AAAAAAAAAAAAAAAGAACTATATTTTAAGTATTTTTTATTTGAATGATTTGAAATACCTGTGATTAGTTAGTGGCTACTGAAGTAGGCAGTACATTTAGCACATAGTTAACATATGCACTGAGAAAATTGATATATTCTCTTACTCCTTCTGTCTGGAGCATTAGTACTACAAAGAAGGGACCAAAGGCTAACTGGAAGACCAGAATTTAGCTATAAATGAGCCCAACTGTGGCTCTCCATGGCAGTGGTTACACCGGCACTATATAATAGTGGTTATCATCTAGGGTAATTTCCTTCCCTTGATTTAGCAACATCTAAAGAAAATTTTGGTTGTCATAACTGGTAGAATTGATACCACTGGCATCTAAAGAGTAGAAAGTAGGGATACTGCTAAATATCTCACGTGCATAGAACAATCAAATGCAACAAAGAATTAATTAGCTGCAAATACCTACTGTAGTAAGGCTGAGAAACTGATGTGTAGTAACAAGTCATAAAATGTCTTTACCTGCTCTTTAATTTTTAAAAGAATTTTTTATTTATTTATTTTTCTTATTTCAGAACTTTTGTTTATTTTTATGGTGGGCTCATCCTCAGGCGCAGCATGTGGTGCCAGGGATCGAACCATGGTCCCTGCAGCCGCCTAAGCTTTCCTAAGCAGGCACTTTAGACCACTGAGCCATCCTGCCAGGCCCCTTTACCTGCTCTTTAAAAAGCAACACATATAATCATAAAGTATCATTATATCTAATCATTATTATTTTCAATGTATACAACTGGAACAAAACAAGATACATCTTAATATTCTACCTTTAATTCATTTATAAAATGTCCAGTTATATGATCTTGCACACTATATATTGCCATCACTTGATGTACAGGGGCCTGGACATTTACTGAGTAATAAAACATACAAACACAATATCCAACAGCCTGACCATATATATACTTTTCTAGGCATCTTAAGTAATTTTTACAAACTCCCAATTACCTTCAAAGCTCTTGAAAGATTCAAAGAGTTCAATGAGAGATTGAGTTGACAGCTGTTCATGGTATTTGGATGCCACTTGAACACAGATCTGCAGATTCTGACGAATGTTAGCAGACAGCATGGCTCTGAGACATTCTAGGGAGTCCTCCACTGATAAAGATCCAAAGTAATTCACTAACCACTAGAGGACAAGATAAATGAATTAAATGAAATAACACTGAACTTCAGAATGGTGGCATACAAACACATTTTTCAATGTACTAATTACAAAGTAAGGAACAAAATACCTCAGGGTTAAGAAGATGTGTATGTACAACTGCACGCTTTATATCATACAAGTCAGTGAAGTGTTCTAATGCACGCTGCAGTAGGCCTGCCTTTTCACACAGCTGAGCAATATGAGCGCGATCATAATGTGTAAACATCTGATTCCCTAGAATGGCATCTGCAACCTACAAAAACCAGAAACATGAGTTCATTTTGGTACAACATTTATATTAGTAATTCAACTTCCAGAATACGTACTAAGATTCAATAGAGAATTGGATGGGCCTGGCGGGATGGTTCAGTGGTCTAAAGCGCCTGCTTGGGAAAGCTTGGGCGTCTTCAGGGACCACGGTTCAATCCCCGGCACCACATGCTGCGCCAGCCCTGCCCTCAGGGCAGGCTGAGCCAGCCATAAAAATGAGTGAATTAAACAAACAAAGGTTCTGAAACAAGAAAAAAAAAAAAAAAAAGAAAAAAGAGAGAATTGGAAAAGGAATTAAAAGCACAAAGAAAAAATAGCTATATTTTCTTGACTAAGTTGCAGGCAACTTATAACTCTGAATGATAATCTATGGAGCTCTGAATAACTACTAAAACGGTTGTTGGAAACCTGCCTAAAAAGTATTGAAACACATACTTGGGGTGCATGCATAAGGTTCATCTCAAGCAACCGCGTCTGTAAAGGACCCTCAGATGGGCGATTATTCTTCAAAGCATCAAGCAGGAATGCAGTACATTGTTGGATAAGGTTGTACTCCATAAAGACGTCCACAATCTGAAAAAACATGTATGTACAACACATACTTTACATGCAACTGACAATATCTCTATGATAACCACAATTTCTTTACATAGTAAAAATTCAGACAAAACGCCAGATTTAAAGATTATTGAACAATGCAACATTCTACTTTAAGAATAAATTTTGTCCTCTGGAAAACTCATTTTTAGATATAGAAAAAATAAAAAAATGTCAGGATACTACATAATAGCAGAATACAATCAAACTGATACATCTAAAATCTTTAGAAATTTTTTGTAAGTCATGTCCAATATGAAGAACAGTCAACTAACTATATATAAACCTCTCCCCTCTCACTGGGGAAGTGCTATTTCCTCATTCGTATGTGTAAGATTGGAGTTAGTGTGTTTTATACTTGTACACAGAAGATATTACACTGTCTACTATTGTCAAACTTGCTCTTTTGGTACGATACTTGAGGTTGTCTGTGTAGAACTGAGATATTACCTCTACTTAAACCAGATGTTTAAAAGTCTACAAAGTTATTTAAAGTCAGATTCCTCCCACTCTTCATCTCAATGAACTATAGAATGTTACCTGTGTGATATCAGCAAGAGGCTCTTCATCCTGAACTAACATTTGGGCAAACTGCTGTCCCTGATCGGGGCTGATACGCATCACGTTTCTCAGCAGAAAGATCCAGTCTGGCGTATATCCAACCTACAAATGGACCAAAAGTTAAACCCTGCCACCAAGGTTTGGTTTTTTACAACTTAAATGTTTTTCCCACAATAAAATCTTATTAATAAAGAACTACCACTGAAAGCACAAATGCATGCGTAATTTAAGATGTTCAATTAGATTTTGGTTTGAGATGACATTATTTCTACAAATAGCTCGTTTTTTATAAATGGCTTATCCACTTTCAATGAGTGACTTAAAAAATGTTGTTCTTAAATTCTAGGAAGCCATGCAAGATAAATTCTAATAAGCCATGCAACTGTGTCCATTTTTTAACAAGTTCAAATTCTATTTGAAAGCCAACACAGAATTTTAATACTTTTCCAAGTAATTCAAAATTTAAGAAAATTCACTATTCAAGTAACAGCACAGGCTACTTTCTCTCTGAATATTTTAATAAATTTGTATTAAGAATTTATTTCGGCTGGGGAGATAGTTCAGGGGCACAAGTGCCAGTCTGGCAAGTGCAAGATCCCGAGTCTGATCCCTGGTTTCAGAAAAAAAAAAAAAAAAAAAAAGTATTTCATTGCACTCACTTTTTTAGCATATAAAACAATCTTCTGTACTTGACCTGTTTCTGCAAAGCACTGAATGACTTTATTTGGGACATTAGCCCTCAAGTACACACTAAGCGCTAATGTAGGATCCACAGATTTCACAAGATCACCCAGTTCTTCGGAACACTCCAGCTAGGCAAAGGAAAAAAAGAGATTGGTTAGTGACTCACCAGTTGCTTTACAAATCAGCAGTTGAAACTATTTCCATAAAAGTAGTAACATAGTAGATACAATTTCTTCAAATATATATGTATGAAGGGATTATAGTCAGCAAAGATTTTTGATACTGTATTCACAACAATGTCAGTAGAATTCTTCATGTATCTTAAACACAGAAAAGCCCCTTAAACCTTCACAATTATAGATAATACCAATCACCTTGTTAGGAATGTATAGCAGAACCATGTATTTCCAGCAACTAAAAGTATTTTGGAGTCACACCTATGTGACTCCAAATTATTAAAAATAATAAATCATTCTGTTATTGTTGGAGTGCTGGGGACTAAACCTAGGACTTTTTGCATGCTAGAAAAATGTAATGACAAATGGAAATCTGACACTGAAGGAACAAACAACATTTACCATAAGGACCATCATTCAAATCTAAGGACTTTGAAGGAACTAAGTTCTACTCTCTTGACTTTAGAATTTAAGGCTGCAAGGCCTCCAATTTCTTAAAAATAAACAGGTAAGAGTTATAGAAGTTTTAGGTAGCACATAAGCAGACACCAACCTGCCTCAGGCAGCTGTTCAATTTGGACATCTGCTTTCTAAGAGTTCTGCTTTACACTGTTAAAGCTGATGTTCTACTTTTCATGGCAACATCAGGGACTACCCTAATAATTCAGTGCTCAAAGTGGGAAATTCTATCAGCCTCTATATCTTAACTGAACATGCTAAGGAAGAGTTGACCAGTGTTCCTCTTACCACAAATCAATCCCATGTGACTGTTTGCAAAAAAAAAAATGCTATTAATACCCACAAAGCGGGGCCTGGCGGGATGGCTCAGTGGTCTAAAGCGCCTGCTTGGGGAAGCTTGGGCGGCTTCAGGGACCGCGGTTCGATCCCCGGAACCACATGCTGCGCCAGCCCTGCCCTCGGGGCGTGCTGAGCCGGCCATGAAAATGAGTGAATAAACAAACAAAGGTTCTGAAACAATAAATAAATAAATAAAATTAAAAAAAAAAAAAAAAAAAAACCCACAAAGCTGTCATCCTGTTACATAGGTCAACTCAGTTACCTCTGTTCTTCCCATCTTTCCTTTTCTTAAACAATCAGGACAGACCTCAAATACTCGCTAGTGTAGCTAGTAACTATTCTTCAGCAGACTCATGTCCAAGCATCTGAACTCTGAAGTACTATCCTCCAGTATCCTAAAGATTGCCAGAGGCTGGGTCAAGAAACAAGGACTTAGAATTAGTAATGTAAAAATACTACCTGTAAAACAAAACCCACTAATAACACACAGTACTGTTGAAAGGTATAGTAACACTGAGTTATTTGGTACTTAATGAATATATTCCTCTTTCCTTTTTTGGAGACAGGGTCTTGCTATGTAGTACAGACTGGCCTTGAATTCACAGCAATACTCCTATCTCAGCCTCCTAATGTTAGGATTACAACTGTGCACCACCACATCCAACACAATGAGTATTTTATTTTATTTTTTTTAGAATTTTTTATTTTATTTATTTTTTTGTTTTAGAACCTTTGTTTGTTTATTCACTCATTTGGCCAGCTCAGCCCGCCCCAAGGGCAGAGCTGGTGCAGCATGTGGTGCCGGGGATCAAACCGCGGTCCCTGAAGCTGTCCAAGCTTTCCCAAGCAGGCACTTTAGACCACTGAGCCATCCCACCGGGCCCCCACAATGAGTATTTTAAACAGTATTATCTCACTTTTTTTTTTTTTGGGCGGGACCAAAGTTCGAACTCACAACCTTGTACTTGTCAAGCAGGCACTTGTCCCATGGAGCTATTTCCCTGGCCCCCATCACACTTTTTGACAATAGCAGAAGACATACAACTCAAGACTACAATATTGTACAGAAAGGTTTTCATTTGCAGAGTGCCTTAGGAATAATAAAACAAAGTTATTTAACCCTGTTTGCTGCCTTACAAATAAATAACATTGGGCTGACCAGATAGTTCAGTGTAGCTGTATGCTGCTTAGTTAGATGCAGGGACCAGGGTTTGATCCCCAGCCTGCCCTGCTGGCTTCACCCTCAGGGTGCACTGTCAGGGCCACTGAGACTGGGCATGGTGATACGTGCCTATAATCCCAGAGCTTGGGAGGCTGAAAAATAGGAAGGATCACTACAAGTCCAATCTGTGCAGTGAGACCCTACAGATCCTGCACTAAATACGTTAAAAAACAAAAATAAAAACAAATAAATAACATTTATTGTTTCAGTCTTCTGAAATCACTACTCCAAAAAATAATGTGTAGAAAATGTGCACTGTGTAGAAAAAAACTAAGCACAGAGAATAACAGTGCAGAAAAGTGGGCTAATACATACTTTCTGAATTCCTATTTAAAATCAAGTTAAGGGAGCTGGGGAGATAGCTCCGAGGCACAAGTGCCTGCTGGGCAAGTGCAAGGTCGTGAGTTTGAACCCTGGTCCCACAAAAAAAAAAGAAAAAAAAATCAAGTTAAAATTGTTTTTCACAGAATTAACGTTCTATGAAATCACTCAAACAGTATTGTACTACTAACTAGATAGCATTCATGTCTTGTTAACATATGAATAATTTCTCCCCCTATGTACACGCTCCTTTTACATCCAAACATGTTGACTGGCAACAAACATCAAAATTTCACATGACAGTCTGCTCTTAAAAGATGATATTTGTACTGCTTGGAACTACTGTACATATCAAGTGTGGGATGTGGGAGATAATACATCTTATGTTCAAAAGAATGTCACATACACTGCAAAATATAACTGTGTACTGAAGTAATCACATTAAATTCTTCCTAAATGAAAGGCTAGTAACCCTATTCCAGGCAATTAATTTTAACTACCAAGCAAGACTACTGGGTTCCACTTAAAAACATAAATACAGATGCTCTCACACCAACAGCCATAAAAATAAGTGTATTTTCAAAAGTCAACACAATATACACATGTATTTTAAGCACTGTATGTTCTAGTTTTAGTTCTATAATTAATAAATAACAAGGGAGATATCTTGGTCCCACTTTATCAATTTTAACTTGCTAATACAGTCTTTAATTCAATCAAAGCAAAATTATGTCAGTAAAGATGAACATACTTTATCTTCTTTCAGCCATTTCTCCAAAAGCTGTTTCCGCCCTTGCTGAAGAACAGGCCTACACAGCTCTAAGGATTCATATTTGTTCAACTGGCCTTGGTCCAAAAGGATTCCGAAGTACTGCAGGAGAGGTGAAGTCTGACCTGGCTGAGCTGGAACACTCTGGAATCTACGGATGGTGTCTGGAGTACGAAGGATGCCCTTTAAGAAATAGCAATGTTATGGACTCCTCAGAGGTGAACTAAAACCCTACAGATTTCTTTGCTTAGGGAAGCACAGGGGCCAGGGTTCAGTTCCTGGCCCTGCCTGCCATACCGGCCCTGCTCTCCAGCACACTGAGCCAGCAATGGAGTCTGGGCGTGGTGGCGCATGCCTCTAAACCTAGCACTCAGGAGTTATAAGCAGGAGGATCACTATGAGTCAGTAGTGAGACCCTGTACAAAAGAAAAAAAAAAAAGAAACCCAAAACCAAAATACTCCTACAGATTTCTAAAATTGAGGTGAAACACATTAGTCAACATGTTAAGCAAGTTTCAAATCTTTACTACTTATTATAGATTTAATTTTTTCATGCTTCTGCTTTAACTTTACAAATTATTCAGAATAAAAACTATCAATTATAATCTTAATGTATTAAAAGCATAAATATACTAATCATGAAATATTGTAAGTTCCCAGCTTGTGAGTTCTGTTTTAGGAGAACATTTGTAAGTCAAGATTCATACCTAAGTCTGACCAAGTGACCCTCATGCATCTTTGACACAAATATACAATATAAAGCATGAAAAAACTAAATACACACAAAGAATGAGTAATATCTATGATCTTTTCACCTTAGTCAAATCTGTCAATTATTTTTACTTTTGTTGCCATGGTTATTGCTGTGAGCCTTTTTGCAGCCCCATCTACACTGCTACTGCTTTTCCTCTTGTTTCTGGACATCCTGGGCTCTGACCAAGCACTGTACTGATGTTTATTATTGCACTGCACAGCAAGCATGCAGCACCACAACTATGACAGTGTCCGGCAGGCAGGTGAATCGTTTCCTTGATTGTTCACATCTACAAATGTTCATAATGTGAAGTCTTTTTGTATCTGACAAAGCTTGCAACTTTTTAAGAGTAGAAAAATTTATTAGAGGAAAGGCCATAGAGAATAGGAATAATTCCTGAGATAGGAGGGGCCCCAAATGGGTTGCCCTTGAATGTTTCAAAGTCAGGGATTTACTGTAGTTATTAAAACAAATTCACATTAGTTTTGTTTTGATACAGGACCGATATAGTTCAGGCTGACACTGAACTAAGTGATCCTCTTGCCTCAGCATCCCAAGTGCTGGAATTACAGGTGTGTCTCCCTATGCTTGGTTAAATTCACATTAGGTACAAATTTTATTACATTTGTTATGTACATGAAGTGCTAGTGCAACACAAATCAACAGAAAGATGGGTGGGAATAAATTCAGGCCAACTTCTGGTAGCTCTACGAACCAAAAATTATACAAGATCTACTTTCATGTCCAATGTTTTAGAAATAAGTAGCCAAAATTTATGAGGTCAAATATCAAATCTATGTAAATCATAGTTTGCTACATTTATATATCCTTACTCTGAGTTTTAAATTCACTAACAAATCTAGAGGCACTGACAATAAGTGTCATATTCTATCAAGGGCAAATATAATCTGAAAGTGGTTTATTGCTCTGAACAAAGCCAGTTTATCCTCTGGCCATAACAGAAATAGAGAACAGTCACATTAATCCAAGGATGGTGATGCTTTTTTGTGTGTGTGTGTGTCTTTTTGAGACAGGGTCTCGCTATGCAGTTGAGGCTGGTCCTGCGCTCACTTTTGTAGCCCAGGCTGGTCTCGAACTTGCACCGATCCTCCTGCTTCAGCCTCCCAAGTGCTGGGATTACAGGCGTGAGCCACCACGCCCGGCTGGTGATGCTATTTTTGAAACTGTTTACCTTTGGTGCATTAGCAGCCACCTTTGCAGCCTCTGAGTAATTTCCTTGGGCAAAAAGAGCATTAAATTTCCGAGCAAAGAGTTCTTCAGCACCAGCTAAATTGTTACGCACAGCCATTCTGAGAGCCAAATCAGGATTTTGTAGCACATTGGTGATGTATGGAATTATGTTTTCTTCTTCCACACACACTGACAAAACCTGTGATTTAATGATTAAATACCTGTAAGAGCACATCACTACTAGATGACAATGATAAACAGATTTTGGCAACTGCTTTCTTACATGTTAATCAAGTTTCAAATTTTTACTACTTATTATAGATTTAATTCTTTCATGTTTCTGGTTTAACTATAAATTATCCAGAATAAAAAATATAAAAAGCAGAAGCATCTAACAAGGTCTAGAGCTGAGGAGGGGTATGGAAAGGTATGGAAAGACTCCCTCTCCCTAAAGAAAGTGTCCCTATAGATACCATGTCTCAAAAGTTAATTAAGGAAAAACCCTGATATACTTCCTTTGCTTACTGAGAAAAAAAGTGTGTGTGATAACATGTAAAGGACAAGACCAATGATAATACTCGTTTTAAGTTTTTAGCCATTTTCAGGGGGAAAAAAATTCCAGGTAGAATTTTTGTTACATTAAAATACTAAGGAAATAGAAGGGGGAAAACTTGCCACATGGTACAAAGAAGGTTGTCAAACACAACCAATTTAGAAGAGGTACTATTTTTTCTATCCAAGTAACTTTCCAGAAACCCCACAAGATACCAAAACATATCACCTTCTAGCCTTAAGTATTTAGTAATGAGACACCAGAAAAAGACAGGCAAAATTTTTCTTAGAGATATATAAAAGAAAATCCTATAAAAGCTATGATGTGATTCTGTCAATGTGACCCTAACAGTTTTTTTTTTTCTAAGTAGACTTAACTTCTTTTGATCATAAGGATTTGTAATCCTAGACTGCTAAATGCCAAGTGGTTTCTATGAGATAGGATCAAAGATACTGTATTTATACACCTTAGTTATATATTTTTTTCTTTTTTAAAAATGAGGTTGTGAGCTGGGTGTTGTGGCACACGCCTATAATCCCAGCACTTGGGAGGCTGAGGCAGAAGGACTGGTGTGAGTTCGAAACCAGCCTGAGCTACAAAAGTGAGCTCAAGGCCAGCCTGAACTGCATAGTGAGACCCTGTCTCAGAAAGACAATCAATCAATCAATTAATCAATCAATCAAAAATAAAGATGAGGTTGTGCATACTCGAGATTTACAAACCATGCTATAGTATATATTATACACAGTAAAATGTGAGTATAGTGAAGTACATTAATAAATCTATTATCTCATACAGTTTTTTAAACAAAAGCAGCTAAAAACTTAATTTAGAAATCTTTAATACGATTTTATTAGCTTTAGTCATATTGCATATCAGATCTCTAAACTTGCTAATCATACATGTCTGCTGCTTTGAATCTTTTGATCTGTATCTTGGGTTTTTCTCCCCTCCTATTACTTTTTTTAGTTATTTATTTTTTTCTTGTTTCAGAACCTTTGTTTGTTTATTCACTCATTTTTATGGCCAGCTCAGCCCGCTCTGAGGGCAGGGCTGGCACAGCATGTGGTGCCAGCTATCAAACCACGGTCACTGAAGCCGCCCAAGTTTTCCCAAGCAGGCGCTTTAGACCACTGAGCCATTCCGCCGGGCCATCCCCTCCTCTTACTTTTTGATAGCCAATGACACATTTTAGAATAAAGGTAATGATAACATATTACTTCATTTAACAAGTTTCAAGATATCCTTACTTGTCCTTTTCTGTTTACTCCAATTATTCCAGCTGTGGCTTCATGAGGTGCAGTAACAAAAATTGTTTCTCCACTAATTCTGTTCATATAGATGCAGGTACCAGTTTCAAGATCGTACAGGTGGATATAACCATATTTAGTTATCAAGAACACCACATCATGCTTTTCACTGATCTACACGAAGAAAATCAACACTTTAGAAATTACTAACTCTACAAATAAAACATATAGTCTAATTCCGTTTTAAAAATGTAAATTCTAGGACTTTAGCAAGAGTGTTAGTTTTTTTAAAAAGTTAACATTTAAGGTTGCCTTTATTTTTATAGTATGTTTAAATATGGACTATCTGCACAGAAGGGCAAGAATAAGATCTATAGAAGACAGTTCTGACAGCATAGTAAAACACAAAAGCATATTTTTTATGGTTTCACTTTAGAATTTAAGTACCACTTACATTATAGCACTATAAACAATGGTAGAATTAATTTAAGAAAGTTTTGTTTAACAGCCTACTTATTTTGCTTAAAATACCTGCATTGCAACTGGAAAGTCATTTTGTGCCTCTGGAGGAAAGAAAACGTCCACTGCCTTCTTTGGAAAGGGCTGGTTCCCTGTAGGTGGTGTGCCAACTTCAATAATATGTAACTGTTCAAAAGAACATAAAAGTGACAGAAATTGAGATCTCTTAGCAGCTGGTCAGACATCTTTATTTCAAACACTGAAAACAATCAAAATGTCCTATAATAGGTGAACTGCTTGGTACATCCATATCATGGGATACTCCTCAATAAAAAGGATATGGTTATCATGCTAAATGTGAGAAAAAAGCCAATCTCAGAATGTTACAAACTGTATGATTCCTTTTATGCAACATTCTTGGAAATATTAAGATTGCAAAGGAAATAGTAACTTAGTGGTTTCTAGGGGCTGAGGAGAGAGGAAAGGAGGCAGAATGGCTCTGTTATGGTTTTTGTCTAGCTGTTCTTCAAAAGCCTCATGCAGTCATTGGGGCAGGATTCTAGAATTTGTGATTAATTCATGATTCAAGGCAGTGATTACAGGTGAGTGCTACACCTGTTCTGGTGTGGGTAATATGCATACAATGTGGGGAAGGGAGAGGCTTGTTAGGTGCTGGCCTCCCTTTGTTCTTTGCTGTTTTCTGTTGCCATGAACTGCTGCCCTCTGCCATGTGCCACTCTGTTTTGGAGCCAGCTGAACATGGACTGAAACCTGTGAGGTAACTAAACGCTTCCTTAATTTTGGGTGTTGGGTATTTTGTCCCAGCAATGAGAGAAAAGTAACTGAGACACGGTATGACTCTAAAGTCATGAGGGAAACCTTGGTGGTGATGGAATAGTTATGTATCTTGAATTCATTCCTGACCGACTTGTACAACTGTACTAATACCTACTTCTGATTTTTCTACTATACTTCAGCAATGTACAGTGTAACCAGTGGGATAAAGCAAGAAGAGGGTAAAGGGGATCTCTCCATACTATTTTTGCAGCTTTCTATGACTCTTAATTATTTCAAAATAAACACTCTTTTGAGTATTTGCAGCACTTCAAATATTCTACCTGAAATACAGTGCACAAAATGAACCTACAAAGATGCTTTTCATGATCTTTTTTGTGTATGTGTTGGCGGGGGGACCAAATCAGGACTTTGCACTTTCCAGGCAGGTACTGTACCACTGTGCTTTTAACTGAATTGGAATTTAAGATTTAACTAAAATCATTACATTCCTCAGTATGCATTCTAACATAACAAGTACAGACCTAAACTTCAAATATCCACAAAAACATTTTTACTCAAAATGTCTGACACTGCCCATCAACCAAACAAAAGAAAGTAAATGTTATCAAGGAAAAGATATTAAAGGCTTTTCTTAGTCATGTTATGAATATATCCATTAAAAAATTCAATTTCTAAGACAAGTATCACATAACAGACTGTCACTTTTTTTTTTTTTTTTTTTTTTTTTTTAAATACTAGCCATTCTGAAACACCAGGGGTAACCATGAGGGCACACATCTATAATCCCAGCTTTCAGGAGGTTTGCAAGTTTGAGGTCAGCTGGGTAATTTAGCAACACCTAATCTTTTTTTTTTTTTTTTTTTGTGGGACCAGGGTTCGAACTCACCACCTTGCACTTGCCCAGCAGGCACTTGTGCCTCGGAGCTATCTCCCCAGCCCCAACACCTAATCTTAAAAGAGAATTAAAAAGGGACTAGGGAAGTAACTCAATGGTAGATCGTTTCCCTAGCATGCCCAAGGTCTTGGGTTTAATCTCCAGTATAAGTTTCTTCTTTTTATGTCTTTTTGAGACAGGGTCTCGCTATGTAGTTCAGGCTGGCCTTGAGCTCACTTCTGTAGCCCAGGCTAGTCTTGAACTCACACTGATCCTCCTGCCTCAGCCTCCTAAGTGCTGGGATTGCAGGCGTGCGCCACCATGCCTGGCCTCCAGTATAAGTTTTTAAATTAAAAACAAATAGGAAAATGGAAATCTTTATTCAAAAGCCATAGGAGACTATAAAATCATACATGCATTAAACAGTCTCATACGAAAAGCAAAAGCCTCATAACAAATAATCTCAAGAATCTATAAACAGGTTTCTTTTTTTTTTTTTTGTGGTTTTTTGAGACAGGGTCGCACTGTGTACTTCAGGCTGGCCTTGAGCTCACTTTTGTAGCCCAGGCTGGTCTCGAACTCACACTGATCCTCCTGCCTCAGCCTCCCAAGTGCTGGGATTACAGGCGTGTGCCACCACGCCCAGCATATAAACAGGTTTCTGAATACTATCAAAATGATAATAACCTTATGGGACTTTTCAGAAAACCTAACAGTCCTTTTAAGGATTAACATCTCGCCAGGCGTGGTGGTGCACGCCTGTAATCCCAGCACTAGGGAGGCTGAGGCAGGAGGATTGGTGCGAGTTCGAGACCAGCCTGGGCTACAAAATGAGCTCAAGGCCAGCCTGAACTGCCTAACAAGACCTTGTCTCAAAAAGACAAAAAAAAAAAAAAAAAAAAAAGGATTAACATCTAATTTCTTTTTTTGTTTGTTTGTTTTTGTTTTTGTTGCAGGACCTGGGTTCAAACTCATGACCTTGCACTTGCCAGGCAGGCACTTGTGCCATGGAGCTATCTCCCCAGCCTCTAACATCTAATTTCTAAAACTTTTTTAGAACCTTTTTTGTATAAAGTCCATCATTTAAACCTGAATGGTGCTCTCTATCTTAGTAACAATTAGAGGTTGGTATGATTACTCCTTGGTTCAAAGGTTGTTAGGCAAAATTATACCTCTCCGCATATATATATGCCTACTCTGCTAAAAAGTTACAGATGATATTTTAAACAATCTCTCACTTCTTTTGTTGTTTTGTTTTATGGTACTAGGCACCCCATGCTCCACTGCTTTTTTGAGACAGTCTCTTAAGTCACTAAATTGCTCCTACTTAAGCTTATTAGACTATACCACCATGCTTGGTTTATCTTAATTCTTTACAACTATTTATCAGGGTAAACAAATATTGTATTGATTTAACCAGAATCTAAATTCTTGATTGGGGAACAGATAAAAAGGGTAATTCTGATGACAAGTAGGATCAGCCTTCCTTTTTTGTTAGAGACAGGGTCTTTCTATGTAGGTCAGGCTGCCCTTAAACTCACTATGTAGCCCAGGCTGGCCTTGAACTCAGAGGAGTCCTCCTGCCTCAGCTGGACTCTCCAGTTCTGGGATTGTAGGCATGCACCACCACACCTGGCCACTCTTCCATTTTAGAAGCATGCAATACTTGTTTTCCATCCTTCTCAGAGATAAGATGCAAGTATATGACCTTATATACACTAGATTTCAAACAGGGAGCTCAACACTAAGAATTTTACTTTGTGGCTGGTGAGACAGCTCAGTGGACTAAATGCTTGCTTAGGTAAGTGCAAGGACCAAGATTCAATCCCTGGTACCACATGCTGTGCTGGCTCTGCCCTGGGCTCATTAAGCCGGCCACTGAAACCAGGGCAGGCACATGCCCATAATCCCAGTTCTGGGGAGGCTGAAAACAGGAGGATCACTGTCCAAGCTGCATAGTGAGGCCCTATACAAAACACATAAATAGTAATAATAATAAATTGGAGAAAAAAACAGGGGCTGGGGAAGATAGCTCAGTAGAATAAGCACTTGTGTGGCAAGTTCAAGGTCCTGAGTTCAATCCCCAGTACCGGAAAGAAAAAAAAGAAAGAATTCTACTTTGATAGTAGAAACACCAGGGAAACTGGGTACCCTGGCATGCAGCAGTGTAGGCGTAGCAGAGTCCTCAGAGTTCTGTGACACATTTCATAAGCCAGAGTTCTAGCTACTGTCCATTTTCTCTTATTTGTTCACATTGTCTAGGCTTGGTTATAAACCCATTCTACTTATGGCCAAGGATCTAATATCCTTTCACTAAATTTTTAATGCTTTAGATGAGCTTTAGGAGGCTTAGATTCAATAGCCTCCAACGTCACAAGCTTCACTGGTGGCACACTGCAGTTGCAAATCCTTTGATTGTATATGTATCTGCTTCCTCTTAGTCCTAAGGGAAGTATATTCTTTCCTGTTTTTTTTTTTTTTTTTCTTTCTTTCTTTTTTCTATGCAACATTAATAGGGAGGTGGGTC
>PVJA010046718.1:0-14938 GCA_004027025.1 Myocastor coypus
TATCTATCTATCTATCTATCTATCTATCTATGTATCTATAATTACTTTCATTTCTTTTTTTTCCCTTCCTTCTCTTTTAATTTATAATTGTTTAGCTTTATAGCTATTCTAATTACTAACACTCTTGTGCCTCAGTTATTCTTCTATCATTGCTGGAACAAATACCTGACACTCAAAAGAAAGGAAGGAAAGGTTTATTTAGCTCATGGTTACTGAAGATTTGAGTCCGTACTTGGCAAGCTCCAAGGCCATATGGCACAGGGCAGAAAGCAACTTCCCATGGAGGCAGCAAAGAGCAGGAGAGCAAAAATGGAATAGCAGCAGCAACAATGGTAACAGAGAGGAAGTCTGTCTCTCTGTCTCTCTCATGTGACATTCAGGCTATCGGACCCAGGCTGCAGGAAGTATACACACCCATAATCCCAGCAGTACTAAGAATCCATGAACCCAGTGGATCATGAGTTAATCTCAAACTCTAGAAGTCCCCACCCTATGACTGCACGAGGCTTTGGGGAGATAACTAGACACAAACCATGGCATCTTGGAATGTGGCTTAGTTACTTTTCTCTTTGCTGAGACAAAATACCTGACATTCAAAGTTAAATGAGCAAGGTTTATTTAGCTCACAGTTTATAGATGTTTCAATTCATACTTGGTTAGTTCTAAGGCATGGCAGAGAGCATTACAGAGAAGAAACTGCCTGTGGCAGGCAGAGTGCAGGAACGCAAGAAAGTGCCAAGGAAGCAGCAAATGACAGGCATTGACCCTCTTTCTGTCCCTTACATCTTATTCTGGCTACCCACTCATAGGTAGTAGGTGTGGCATCACACCCTGAATCGAACCCAGTGTCATGCCTTTTATCGAAGCAGCACGCACCCTAGATCCAGTAACCTTTCTGAAAAGCTCCACCTATGACCACATGAGGCTGTGACAAGAGTCAAAATACAAGCCATGCCAGAAGCTAAGGCTAATTCTACCCTGAATCGCAATCTGTTTTTGTTTGTTTCTTTTGTTTTTAGCAAAAACAGACGAGAATATAGAGGTGATTAAGCAGAATCAGGCAATTCCATATTACAGATGGCTTTATTTATTTATTTACTTATTTACTTACTTATTATATATTTAGTATAATGTCTATAGGGTCTCACTACAAAGATTGGACTCATAGTGATCCTCTTATTTTCAGCCTTACAGGTGCATAGAATACATGCCCAGTCTCAGTTGCAGCTCAGGGTGCCCCAGGGACAGGGCTGGCAAGGCACACTGGGGATTGAACCCCAGTCCCTGTGTCTGCCTAAGCAGAAGCTTTAATCTGCTCAGCTATCTGGCTGGACCTCAGATGGCTTTTGTAAGTCAAATATTCTTTGCCTTTTGCTTGGAAATGTGCCTTTATCTGGTCTTCTCAGAACTTCTAAAAAAAAAAAAAAATGTTTGTGAAGATTAAACAAAAGTTGGTTCTTTTTGTGTGAGGATTTCACATTCATTTACTTATCTCTGAGGTTCCTACAATCAGCTCCTTGAGAACAAATTGCTGGCGTGCTCTTGCAGATCCTGAGTTGTTTATTGTTGATTTCCTGATTTAACTCTGTTCTATAATCTGAAGTATCAATGTCCCAATACAAGAACGCTAGTAAGGTTCTTTTACTTCAAAAAATTTATTTAATTTGCATTATATTTGTAGAACTATGTGTCCTACTTTACATTCTCCTTCAAGTTTATTTAGATTTTAAATGTCAGTAGTTGTAATTTAGTAGTTGTGAACATTTCCTAGTTTGTTGGAGAACAAGTTTGTGAATATCTTTTTCTTTGCAATATTTGGCTGCTGAAAGAGGAATAAAAGTGTCTAAAACCTTGCATCTCTAACTGAAAATTTTCTTCAAAGGAATTATGAATGAATATCAGAAACTAGTCCCGAAAATAGTACTTACTCAGGAGAAATCAATCTTAAGTTTAAAAAGAACATTGCACACCTTATATGACACAATATTCAATAGTTGGCTTTTTTAAATGTCTTTATCACTTTTATCATAAAATAACACTGTAAACAAAAATACACATATAAACAGTATCTCTGATTTTATGTAGTATAAAAGCAGATAAGTTTAAGCTTTATTTGTTAAATAAATAATTCCATACCCTATTCATCAAAGTATCACAATTTTAAAATTTGATAGTGTCAAGTCTTCTTGAAGATACAGAACGTAAGAAAATTTTATGTTATTGGATACCTTTATGGTCCTAGTAGAAATTAAAAAAAAATCTATACATGTAGAAGAAACAAAATATTTTTATTCTAATGTTATAATCCTGTAATTCCACACATGGGAGGCTAACACAGGCAAATTGACAAATTTAAGGCCAAACTGGGCTGTATGGCAAGATCTTGTCTAAAAATAAAGTTGGTAATAGCCAATAACAGCACAATGGAAATCAGGCAAAAGTGCCTTAATATGAAAACAGATCGTGTATAATAAATGATTCAAATGTTGATGTATTATATATCAGCTAAGATAAATGAGCTAAAATTTCTCAATAACATGGATTGATCTAAAAAATATGAATCAGCCAAAAGAAAGATTTTCACTAGTATAATTTAAACACATATAATCTTTATCATTTCAAACTCTAAATGTCTGATCAATAAATTAGCAACCACATTATAGCCCAAGCATAATGAAGTTTGAGCACAGCAATACGAAGTTCATGAAGAAGCTGCAGCAATTCAGTTACTTAGTAGTATCCTGTCTGAATACAATAAAATAGAAAGGCTAGGGACATAGTTGGCTGTAAAAATCCTGGCTCAATACTTAGAACTACAAAAAAAAAATATAAATAAATAAATAAATAAATAAAATAAAATAAAAATGTAAATGTCAGGAAGAGTCCAAGCATGGGGCAGCCATGAGCTTGAGCGTCAGCTGTAATGGTGGAGCTGGTGTTTTTCCAAGGTGCTGAAAGTTGTAAAGGCTGGGAACAATGTTCCTTGAAAACTTCTATTTGCTATCTCAACTGCCTAAAATACTAAAGCAGACAGGTTTGCCAGATTTCTGCCATGAGATTTCTATCTGTAATCTGCTCCCTGTCTGCTTAAAAGTGACATCAGAGCCCCATGTCCTTCCCTTCTTCTGCCTTCCAGTATCACCAGAACCCCTCTCTGGCAAGCTCTTAACACAGAATCATGTGGAAAAGGGATTCTGAATGTCATTTGAGGCACTGGCAGTGATGTCCTATTGACAGTGGCCCACGCAAATACTGTAGCTGGTCAATAACATGCATAATAAATGTTTTTATACATAAGTTTTGGAATGATAAACACCACACATAGGAGAGTGTTTACTTCTTGTTGAGTAGATATTTCATATTAAATTCACTGCAAGTATTTGATGAGAAAAAAAATGGTGATATGACTCAGTACCCAGCACATAGAATTGGGAACTGAAAACTTATTATTTCTAACCATAAATGGACAGTCACTTTTCACCTCTTTGAATCTGTGTTATCCCTTGAGCTCATCAAGTCCAAGATTTAAAAACAGCCATATTCTCTCATAAATAGATAAAATTATCTATGTAGTTGTGTCTAATCCATAATCTATGGGCTGCTTGCCCCCTCTTGATTTGTAATGTTAGAATAAAAATATTAAAAGGAAGCTCAGTGAAATGACACATGTCCACTCAGCTTTTGGGAGGCGACGACAACAGAATTTTAAGTTCAAATCCCACCTGGCTACTTGGCGATTTAGAAGCATAATGTCTCAAAATAAAAAAATCAAAGAAAGGGCTGTGGATCTGGTACAGTGTGAAGTTTCTGATTTCAAACCCTACAACCAAAAAAAATTTTTTTTAAGTTGTGCTACTTATATACATTTAGTATATTATGGACTTTACATGTGCTCAGGTCTATTTCTCTTTGCTCAGTGTAGTGCAGGCAAGCTAGGCGTGTCCCAGCAGCAGCCAGCAACCTGATTTGTAGTCTTCAGGACTTACCAACAGTCAGTCTATTGACAATCACGAGTATTCAATGATTAGTTCTGTATAAGATCAGCAGAAAAACAAGCATACAGCTACCCTAGTCGGAAAACCTGCAGAGTTGAGCACGACTTTGAGAAGGTCGACGCAGACAGACACAAGACCTTAACGTGTAGCTGAATGAATTGCAAAGCATGAGAATTTCCTACTATGGTTGATCAAAGGATTAAAGTGACTCACTTTTTCACATATGCTGTGCATCTATATTTTCTTGTTCCCTCCTACAGAAATGTAAAAGAAAGTAAAAGCGAGAAACCTTAAGAAGCAATGTGGTGCCATTCTCACATATGAAAACACTGTGGTGATTCTTTTTCAATTGCAGTTGAATATAGAGTACATTTAACACTTTTTTTAATCTGAGGTTAATGTTTTCCAAATATTTTTCCCTATATCTGGTCTCCATAATTATTATCATATCTTGACGAGAGCTTGGCCTCTTACATGAATCACTTTCAAAAGGATAATGTCCAATTGTTTATAATTTTTAAAAACCTATTTAAATGATTTATACTGTTTTAAAATTATCAATGTTTTGACAAGTTGAGAAATCTACAGGTAAAATGTTTATGATATCAGTATATTTTCATCCATGTCTGCATGAAAATTGTACTCCAAAATTTCCTCAACAATCTCAAAAAATACCAAAGAGAAAGCTGCAGCATAATGTTCCGAAATGAAAAGGCAATAATCCTACAAGTATTGCTTTGCACTAGCAGAATGTTCTAGTAGAGTGTGATGGCAAAATACAATTAAATATACCAAAGAGTTTAAAAGAAAGTGTCACAAGTACTAACATAGATTAAAACTGATATTCTTTAACACAAAGCAAGAATAACAAACTATTTTAGTATTGGATGGAGTGGTTTTAGCACCAGATGGAAACAGAAGAGCTAGAGAACAGGCCTAAAAGAGAGTAAGAGAGACTCGTACCTTTGTCCAACAGTAAAATCGTGCCAGTTCTTCCTAAACTGAACAAGCCATCACGGGAACTGTAAGGCTGGACAGTTGCCACCTTTTTTTCAGATTATGTGGTTGTAGTTTGCAGCTAATGAGAGACAGCACTGACAGTCAGCATCTGGAGAGGTTAACAGGAGTAAACTAGTTTATCCAATTAAAGCCTTTGATAACTTGCACAGCTCATTTAGTAATAACTAAAGTGAGATTTACAGTTTGCAAAGTCTTTTCACGTTAAAATATTTCTACACAAAGTGCTTGAATAGGGCCACTCAACTAGAGTATTGGACTGAGTACAAAGTTAGCATGTGTGTGTTTACTTATTGTCTTAGTTACTTTTACTCCTTGCTGGGACAAATACCTGACACTCAAAATGAAGAAAGGAAAGGTTTATTTAGCTCACAGTTTGTGGAGGTTTCAGTCCATATTCGGCTGGCTCAAGGCTGAGTGGAACAGAGCAGAGAGCATCCAGTTCATGGCGGCAGAACAGCAACAAAATGGTGGCAGAGGTAGCCAACCAACACGGCAGCAGAGCAACAGCCAAAGTCTGTCTCTCTGCCTCTCTTTATATTATATTCAGGCTCTCTGCCTTAGCCTGTTAGCATCAGGCCACACCCATAGTCTCAGCACTACTTGGACCATAATCCCAACAGTAGTGAAACATGTAATCCCAGTGAATCATTATTCAAGTCCCAAACTCTAGAAGTCCCTGCTCATGACTGCATGAGGCTTTGCGGGGACAACTAGACATAACGCTTATTTAACGCTTATTTAAAATCATGGCCTCTCCACTCCAGTGAAAACAAAACAATAACACCTAAAAATCACAAACACAGAATACACTAATAATAAACCTGATGTTTGATAACAATAAGGAAAAGAACTAGGCCCCACTGACATAAGCAGATTTACCTGAGACAAATATATTTTAAGAGTATAATATTAAATTCAAGAAACTTGAAATTAAAGGCCAGTGAAATAGTTCAGTAGACTAAGTGCCAGCTTAGGCAAGTGTAGGGCCCAGGGTTCAATTCCTGGCTCCAGGCGTGGTGGTGCGCACCTGTAATCCCAGTGCTGGGGTGGCTCAAAATAGGAGGATCACTATAAGTTTGAGCTGTGTAGTGAAACCCTGAACAAAATACAAAACAAACAAATAAAAAATGAATAAATAAAAAGAAACGAATTTAGATTTCTTCAACCTCACAAAATTTCAAGGGTATCTCAGTCTCTATATATACATTTATATCTATATATGTGTATGTATCATGTATTCATATTTACATATGTATATATAGCATATATATGCAAACTTTTGGGGACAGTATGTTTTTCAGGCTGGCTTTGAACTCACTATGAAGCCCAGCCTTACCTGGAACTTATGGAGCTCCTCTTGTCTCAGCCTCCCTAGTGATGGAATTACAGATGTACTCTGCCATGTCTAGTTGCCATTATATTTCTGGTGTGCTCTACCAACTGGACAAAAAGAGATAGGTAGGCAGTAAGATAAATGCTTAACTTTTGTCATTTGATTTATGCAACAACTATAAAGTTATATTGCTTTTTCATATCCAAAGTCTATAGGTTATTAAAATTCAAAGAATACATTGTGTGGCTCTTCTGAGTTGCTGTCTATAGTCAACATCACCAAAAACGACTCTGTCTCTGTCGACTGCAATAAAACCATACAGTTCTCTGTGGTAACATGTTATTACCAAGTAAATCTGGGAAATCCTCAGTTGGCTCATTTCGGGGACTCACTCCTCAGTTCCCAGACCCACACACTGTCCTTCGAATCTCAAGAGCACTGATTTGGTTTAACTTAGAAGCAGATGGCAAGAAGATAACAGTTTTTCTGAATATTTCAAAACAAAACAGACAGAATAATCAGTTTCTCAGGAAGAATTGTTACCTGAGTCAAGTCAATGTAAAAACTGAAGCAGGTGAAACACAGGCTCAAGGCCAGCTCATGAAGCTTAGCAAGACACTATCTCAAAATTTGAAACATAAAAAAAGATTGGTCATGGGAGAAAGGGCTCAGAGGTTCAGTACTTGCCTAACAAGGGCAAGTCCCTGGGGTAAACTAAGTAAAATTCTAAGTTAGATTTCCTATTTAGGTCTGGTTTTTAAATTGTGTTCCAGGTCCTGTAATCTCCCATACAATGTATAAATAGCATGAGTAATTTTTATTCATCTACTTTGACAGAAAATGTTACTGTGTGCCTGTACTAGACATAGAGGTGCCGCAGGGAGCATGAACAACTCATTGTTCTTCTGCGGTTTCCATTTCAGTGATAAAGCTATAAAAGTGGGAGTCATAACTGTAAACTAATGATAAGTCCTCATAATTCTGTTGAATAAGGTAACAAACAATGAAACAATAATAGAACAGAAAATACTGGGTGTGGGGAGTGCAGACTTAAGGTTGTCAGCTAAACTTTCGTAGAGGAATTAAGTTGATATTTGAATTGAGTTCAACCAAAGATTAGGGTCCAGTTCTACAAGGACATGTGCAGAAGCACTTGATGCAGAGGGACCAATAAGTACAAGACTCTAAGTTATGAATGAGGCTTATTGTTCTGTAGATATAGAAAGTCAGCATGCTTAGAGAAAATTTGGGAAGTGCAATATGATGTAAGATTAAAGAGGTCAGCAAGTAATGTAGCACCTTAAGATTATAGTGTAAGAGCATGCAGAAGCCACTGAAGGATTTTTAGCAGAGGGCTGTCTGAATTGCACATTGGATACTATACAGACAGAAGCTTGGACGGACAAGAATAGAATCACTGAGGCCTACTGGGCATATCTCAGTAGTTTTAGGAATGAGATCGTTAGTTTACTAGAGCAGTGATGGAGTTAAAAAGGAAGAGTGTGGTTTTGTGATGGATCTATACTTAGTTGTGTGATAAGCCTAGCCCTCAGCCTTACTGGTACAGAGTCACTACAGCGGACCTATGGCATGAAGGCCAGAGCAGGCGGTTTGTGTCATGGAAGGCTCTGAGAGCTTTGCCACCACTGGGTAGATAGGATGCGATGATGAGGGATGAAAGAAGGAAATAAATGACATTCAGATCAGGTTTCTACAGTTCAAAAAAAAAAAAAAAAAGAATTAATTATTCCAGTGGAAAAGGCTGAAGGACCAACATAAGAATGTGAGAACAGAAAATTCTGCTTTGAATGTGTACATGTGCATTGTAGTAAAAGCCTGAAATTCTGAAGAAATATTAAGCTCCACAGTGGTGGCAATGTCATTAATAGATAGTTGATATTTAACACATCATCAAAATAAGGTTAAGTAGAATGGAGACACAAAAGACAAAATGAATCCCAAGACGAGAGCATAAATATGGGATGTTTAGAGGTAGGCAAGCATGCATACCATGAAAAGAACCTGAAAAGCCAAAACAAAACAAACACCCATAACACTTCCACCAGGATGTGTGAATGTTGAACAGTTCTGTCTCCATTTGCAAAACATATTTAGATCACTGCTCAGTGTATCTCTTACTCCTACCCTGGTCCAAGCCTCCCCAGCCCTTGTGTGAATGGCTAGACCAGCGCTCCTGCCTCACCATTTCTGTCCACATGGCCACTTGATTTGGTAAATCCAGAAGACAGATGATGTTACTCTTTTCAAAATCCTGCTCTGTGTCCCCATCTAAAGTCAACCCCTTCTCTATGGCCAGGATATAAGGCAGTTTTCATCTTTAGCCCTCATTTCTTTATTTACTTAGTTTTATGGGCATGTGTTTTACTGCCTCGTGACTGCAGTTATGATGGGGAGTCCACATGGGTATATAACAAACTTTTCAATCCCTTTATTCCTTTCCCTGCCACTCCTCTTCTTCCTACTCTCAGGATCTCTTGTCACCCATTCTTTTGTACATTCTCCCTGTTCCCCATTATCTACTTTTTGTTGTTGATATTTTTCTTTAATTTATTTCTACTCTGGTTTCTCATGCAAGAAAAAGAGAGCAACATTTATGCTTGTGTGATTTTATTTCACTAAAACTTTTGGTCTTGAGGTGCATTTATTCTTCCACAAATAGCTCAGATTTATCAGGCTATATCAGCGTAGTTCTCCACTATGTGCAGATACCAACTTTATTTTCCTGTATTTGTACTTTGGTTTCCTCATATGAGAGAAACCATGCAGCATTTAAACTTGTGCGCCTGTTTATTTAATTCACTTAGCACTATGCTTCTGGGGTGCATCTGCTTTCCTACATATCGTTCAAATTCATTTTTCTTTGTAGTAAAAATGGATTCCATTGTGTATATAAACCACATTTTTGGTCCAGCAGTCCAGCAGTCCAGCAGTTTTCTTTTCTTTTCCTTTTTAGGGAAGGGCCTATAGAGCATTCAGGGTCTCAGTACTAGATTGGACTCGTAGTGATCCGCCTTCCTACAGCCTCCCAAGAGCTGGGATTACAGGTGCACGCCACAACACAAAGTCTCAATTGCTGTCTTAGCACATGGTGGGTGGGGGACGACATAGCAGTCCCCGGGGATGGAATCCTTGGCCCCTGTGCCTCCCTGAGGTGCTTTAATCTGCTGAGCTACTTACCTGGCCCTGCTCACAAACCACGTTTTTTATCCATTTGTCTTTTTGTGGACATATAGGCTGTGTCTAAGATTTGGACGTTACTAATTGTGCTACTATAACAAAGGTATGTGTGTGTCACTGTAATACAATGTCTTCAATTCTTTCAGGAATATACTTGGAAGGCAAATAGCTGGATGAAATATAATTTGTGTTTTTAATTTTACAAGAAATCACCAGACTGATTTCCATAACAGTTTGCTAGTTTGCTCCCACAAACAATGTAGGAGAATTCCTTTTTCTTTATAGCTTTGGCAATATTTGTGACTATTTGATTCCTTAATATTTGCAATTTTTGTTGGAGTAAGATAAAGTCTTAGTGATATTTTAATTTACATTGCTATAGTATCCACAAGGACTGGTCATTTCTCTGGTATGTACTGGCACTATGTACCTCTGTGACATGTCTATTCATTTCAGTTGCCAATTTTGATTAGATCCTTTGTTTGGGGGATTTTAATCTTTTGAGTTCTTTATAAGTATAAATGTTAGCCCCTTTGTGAAAGTTAAATGGTGTAATGTTTCTGGTTTTGTTTCTGTGTCTTCTATTTTGCACCATGGATTCATACATGTGGTTTTGTGTCAGTACTGTATTGTTTTTATTGCTATAGCTTTGTACTAAAGCATAAAATGTGCAGTTGTAATGCCTTTGCCTTCCAATTCCAGCACTGTTTTCACTAGACCTGTGAGGCATGCTATTGATACGTGCATTGAGGTTGAACTGTCTAGGTCAGTTTGTAGAGTGTGGGCATTTTATCAATATAGGTTCTCCCTATCCAGGTGTAGGGAATGTACTTCTGCTTTATGGTGTCTCCTTTCATCGCTTTTTTCAGAGTGCCATAATTTTCTTTTAGAAATATTTTACTTTCTTGGTTCCATGAATTATTGAATGTTTAAATCCATTGATGTTACTGTGAATGGCATTGTTTTCCTTTTTTTTTTTCTGCTTGATGTGTTCCTATAGATGTACAGAAATGTTCTTGATTTTTGTGTTTTGATTTTGTATGCTGCTACATTGTTGAATTTGGTTATAAAATCCAGAAATCTTTTGGTGGAATTTTTGGAGCTTCAATATAAATGAGTATGTCATTTGCAAATAATGATAGTTTGATTTCTTCCTCACCTATGTATATCCCTTTTATTTCTTTCTTTTGCCTGATTACTCTAGTTAATTTTTTGAGTACTATAGTGAACAACAGCAGTGATAGTGGTCACCTTTGTCTTGTTCTTGTTTCTAATATGCACCCGAATAAAATCATTTCAGCTGTTGGTTTTTCTTAAATGGCTTTTATCAGATTGATAAACACCTACTCCTTACCTATGTTCTTCAAGGACTTTTTTTTCCTTAGGAATGAGTGTTGGTTTTTAATCAATGTATTTTTTCTGTATCTACTTGTCATTACTTCTGCTCATGTGTTGAATTGCATTTATTGAAACTTGAATAAGGAAGTAAAGTCCTGGGAAGAAGTAGAAAAACTAAGCTTTGGCAATAAAAATGTAGACCAATAGGCTGTATTCTTGCCTGCCTTGCTACATGACTTGCTTCCCCATTTGATCCCGATTTTAATCAATTCTACTTGAGCAATGGTGCTTGTAACCTCGTTGGTTGACCATAGTTTTGTCCTACCTCATGCCTACCTAAGCGAGTTACAATGGCTTTTACCTCAAACCTGCCTTTCCACATGGTATTGCTCTATAAAAGCCCTGGAAAAGGCAACTTCCTGGGCAACCTGCTCTAGTCCTCCTTCTGTTCCTTCTCTCAGACAGAAGCTTTCTTTCTCTCAATAAATATTTGCTCTTAAAAAAATTAGGATGAGTTTGCCCAATTTGTACTAGGCTAATAAGATTACTCAATAAAAATGAAAAATAGGAGCTGGGAGATAGCTCAATAGAATAAGTACTTGCCTGGCAAGTGCAAGGTCCTAAGTTAAATCTCTGGTACTGAAAAGAAAGAAAGAAAGACAAAGAGAGAGAAGAAAGAAAGAGAGACAAAGAGAGAGAAGAAAGAAAGAAAGACAAAGAGAGAGAAGAAAGAAAGAAAGAAAGAAAGAAAGAAAGAAAGAAAGAAAGAAAGAAAGAAAGAAAGAAAGAAAGAAAGAAAAATGGAGTATATGCTTTCAAATGCATACAACTGGTACTCGTAAGTTAAATGTTGGTATATTTGCTGTAGGATCAATCCAGTTTTGATTTGTTTTAGCCCTAAGCTTAAATAGAACTAAAATTTAAACAAAAAGAAAAAAAAAAAAAAAAACTCCCTTGGTTACAGCCTATGTTCCTTTTGGTGATTTGTTGCATTCCACTTGCCAGTATCTTACTGAGGATGTTTCCATCATTCTTCCTTCAGGAAATTGACCTGTACTTCTCAGCTATAGTTGTGCCCTCTCCTGATTTTAGAATCAAAGTGATGCTGGCTTTGAGGAATGGGTTTACCTTTTATCTCTCCTCTTCCCTTACTCTCTTCTGGGCCACCAGGCTCACTGAAGCCCATCTCAGCATCCCATACTCTCTCCCACCTGAGTATGCTCTGCTGGCTACACCATTCCTAGAACATGCTTTCTCCATAACTTGTCATATTCTTTTTCAGGTATTTTGCTTCAATATAAGCCTTATATTAAGGTTTCCCCTGAATATGCTGTTTAAATTGGCAATGTCTTTTTCAAGTCTCCTTTTGTTCTTTCCTCCTTTAAGCTTTCTGCAATATATAAAAATATTTAATATCCTACCTATTTTACTCATATATATATATATATATATATATATATACATACATATATATATATGCCTATATTTAACATAAGGAAATTTTTGCTTATTTTGTTTATATGTGTAAATGTTTCTGGCACTTAGCTAGTATATAATATTGGCCAAGTCAAGTGTGGTAACTTATATTTATATTCCTAGAACTTGGGAGACAGAAAGATGGCAAATTTGCAGCCAGGATGAGCTAAGTAGTGATGTCTTCTCTAAAAAATACAATAGATAAATCAATAATCAATGCCCTAGAAACCAAAACATGAAAGTACTATAGAAAGGAATCATAAGTCTATTGAATACACTGGGACATTTGTTAATATAAGGTCATTTTATTTGGCAAGGTAGAAGCCACTCATAACCTAGATGAGAATTGGCTCTTAGAAGAATGGTAAGAGAAGCCCACATGGAGTTAGATGAAGACAAGCCTGTGGTCATGAGAATCATCTGAACATACAAAACTTTTTTAGGAGTTTTGTTTTGGAACAGAACAAGAAGTGAAGTGGTAAGTTGAGAAGTAAGGGGGAATTATTTCTAGCAGAGAAAGATCTAGGAAAGAGAAAAGTGAGTAATGGTTATGGTAGACCCTGCTTAAAGAAGTCCTTGATTGCACAGAGAAGGGACTGAGAGGACAATTTGTTGAGGACATGTGTACCTCCTCCATTGCAAACAGAAGAGTAACACCTAAACATTTACTGCTTCCTTTGAGAGTCGATACAATTGTGTTCATGGGCCAAGTACTTAAGGACAAAAAAAAAAAAAAAAGATAATAAAATAATAAATTTAGTGTAAACAAATTCTATCATTAGTAGACATCAGAATTTTATTTTTAACTCTTTTTCCAATCATTACTTCCCTGATTCTGTCAACAATTCCTATTAGTTCTATCTCCAGAGGGCTTGAATCTTCTTTCTTTAAATTCCTCATTACTAGTCGGGCGTGGTGGCTTACAAGCCGGGCGTGGTGGCTCACGCCTGTAATCCCAGCACTTGGGAGGCTGAGGCAGGAGGATTGGTGCGAGTTCGAGACCAGCCTGGGCTACAAAAGTGAGCGCAGGACCGGCCTCAACTGCATAGCGAGACCCTGTCTCAAAAAGACAAAAAAAAAAAAAAAAAAAAAAAAAAAAAAAAAAAAATTCCTCATTACTGAATTCGAAAATTCTTCTTCATTACATCTTGAACCCATACTGAAATCAAGATTGCTAACTGGACTCCCTGACTCATCTTATTCCATTCAGTCTATTTCTACGCTGTCTTCAGAACAGTTACATCCTCAATTGCTACTCTCATCATCTTTCTTCTTAAATAACTGCTCTTCTCGGTTCTTCTCCATTATGAGAGTTAAATCCACATTATTTATTTTATGATGTGTTTCCTTGCTGCTTTCAGTTGTCATTTTTGATATGAATTTTTGAAGAAGATAAAAGCAAATCAAACAAAAACCACTGATACGTGTTTAAATTTTTTTTCCTTGTCTCTTGTTCTCTTTTATTACCTTTTTTTTTTTTAAACAAATATTTATTTGAGAGAGAGCATAGGAATAATTGAAATTATATTGGAAGCAGGAAATATCTGAAAGACCAGAATGACAAGCATTCCAAGCATAGCTTTACTATCACACATTGCTATCCTCAGTGTCAAAAACCTGTTGGAGATTTTAATTCATTCTGTGTATAAAAATGCATGGTTTTGCCCATGCCCTGTTTCCTAACTTTTGTGCTTGCTGTTTCTTCATTGTTTAATCCTTAAATTCTTGATTTTCATTTAGCTGTGTAATCCCCTTCCATTTTTATTTCTTCTTTTGAGTTCTTACACTAGGGAGACAGTACAATATCTATACATGTAGGTCTGGTTTATTTCACTTATGATTATATGTTCAAGATATATTCATTTATACATGAAGCCTTCGAGTTTATCTTTCTTTAGAGCTGAGAAACATTAGATTGAATAAAAACACCACATCTTTTTCAAACATTCTTCAGGTGACATACATTTTGGTTGTTTCCAAGATTTGGCTATCACAAATTGTGCTACTATAAACATAGGAGAACAAATATCACCATGATATGATGTTTTCAGTTTTCTGGGAAAATTCTCAATAAAGGGATAGCTGGATTGAATGGGATTTCCAGTTCTAGTTTTGTAAGGAGTTTCCACATTGATATCCTTAATGGTTGCACCAGTCTGCATTCCCAAAAACAGTGGAGATGCATTCCTTTTACCCCACAGCCTCCCCAATATTTGTTGTTGGGTGATTTCTTTATGATAGCCATTCTTTCTGTGGTGACATGGTACCTAAGTGTTGTTTTAATTTGCATTTCATGGATGGCTAGTGATGTGGAGCATTTCTTCATGTATTTATAAGCTTCTAGTATTTCTTCCTCTGAGAAGTGTGTGTTTATCTCAGATGCCCATTTTTGGATTGGGTCTTTGAATTTTGGGATCCTAATGCCTTTTTAGTTCTTTATAGATTTTAGATAGAAAAAGAACTTTGGGGACCAGGGATATAGCTCAGTGGAATAAGTGTCTCCCTGGCAAGCTCAAAGTCCTGAGTTCAATCCCTGGTACCACAAAAAAAAAAAAAAGAAGAAGAAGAAGAAGAAGAA
>PVJA010046719.1:0-15000 GCA_004027025.1 Myocastor coypus
AAATTTTATTTATTTATTTATTTTTCTTGTTTCAGAACTTTTGTTTGTTTATTTATTTATTTTTATGGCTGGCTCAGCCTGCCCTGAGGGCAGGGCTGGTGTAGCATGTGGTGCTGGGGATCGAACTGTGGTCCTTGCAGCTGCCTGCAGGTGCTTTAGACCACTGAGCCATCCTGCCGGGCCTCTCAATGCTACTTTCAATAAAAATGGTTTTAAAATTGACAAGTGGAGCCAGCCAGCCTTGGTGGTGTGCACTTGTGATCCCAGCCCTCAGGAGGCTGAGGCAGGAAGACCACTGTGAGTTTGAGACCAGTGTGGGCTACACAGTGAGCTCAAGGCCAGCCAGAACAGCACAGCCAGATACTGTCTGAGGAAGACAACAATAAGAAAATTGACAAACTGTTGTTCTTGTGTCTATTTCTGTCCTGATTATGAATTTGTTTAAGCTATTAGTCTTCTCAAAATTCAACTTCCTCACTCGTGAATGAAGGTGTTAGTTTCCAAGAGGTGGTTTCCAAGTTATAGTTTAGTTTGATAGCTCCATATTTCTATTATGTTTAATAGTAATTTAAGATTCATATTCATCCTTTTCGTTTCGGCATCAAATGTGCAGCAGTGGTTACAGAGGTTTGATGAGGAAGAAGAGGGGCTTGGACTTTCTGAGGGTGACAGCTGGGACCCACCTAACAGTCATTTTGATTAAAAAAAAAAAAAAAAAGGCCATTCCCTTGCCCTGAAAGGACACCACGAATGACCACACTTTATGAAGCCAACGTTTCTTCCAGGCTCGAAGAAAAGCCCAGTGTTTCACATCTTTGATGGCACAGGCTGTTGTAACAAAATACCATGGAAAGAGCAGTGTAGACATTTATTTCTCATGGTACTGAGGACTGCAAGTCCAAGACCAAGGTGCCTGGTGACTTTAGTCCTGGACGAAGACAGTCTTCTTGAGTTGACTGACTTTTGCATATCCTCTCTGGTGGGAAGGAAAGGGACCCCCTCCAAACTTTACATAAATCTAATGACCTCCCAAAGTCACCACTCCAAAACACTATTATGTTGAGGGCTAGGTCTTCAACATATGAATTGTGGGGAGCACAAGCGTTCCATGGCTACTTCCTTTGGGTGATGTCATAATCCAGAGCTGTAATTAAGACAAATAAAAGCCAGACTACTGAAGATGTTCTCAGGCGGGGAGGGACCATGCCGGTTGTGGATGGCCCCACAGGCAGCTGGCACCAGGGGACTCTTAGGCTCAGGAGGGACTAATTGCAATAAGATAGGGGCCGGAGCAGTGAGTCCACAGGCCAGGTGGAAATGTGGAGGTGCTGTAGCCCTGGGAGCCCCACTTGGGGTCCCATTCTGGCTAGAAAGAGATGAGAGCAGAGAGGTACTGCGCTTGGTGAAAAAACAAAAGAAAAATCAAACTCACTTCAGACTGGGTTTTACAACAACATAGCAGGTTTTTCTCTGGTCCAATTCATCTGTTTTGGTAGAAATTGGACATAATTAATGGTAAGACATCCTAGCGTTGACTTTAATGGTGCTCCCAGCTTTGCTTTTTTGAGTCTTCAAATACAAATATCGGTTAACAAAATGGAGCAGGTAGGCTTCAGCCAGCATAATTGGACTCATTAATGCTATGAAAGTTTATCTTGGGCCAGTGAGATGGATCAGTGGTCTAAAGCACCCACTTAGCCAAGCTTAGGCAACCTCAGAGACCATGGCTTGAACCCCGGCACCACATGATGTGCCAGCCCCACCCTGAGAGCAGGCTGAGCTGGCCATAATATAGATAGATAGATAGATAGATAGATAGATAGATAGATGATAGATAGAGAGAGAGAGATAAATAAAAGAAACTTTATCCTTAGAGGTGGACAGAATAATGAACGATTAAGTAAAAATCAGATTGTGTTTTATATACACTTCACTTTGATAGCTGATGATATTTTACTTCCATATTCAATAATATACATTATTTGGAGCATGCATTTTAAAACTGTTATAGAAAAGAAATCTGATTTACTTGTATGTCTACAATGTAAGAGATTTCACTTAGAAAGAAAAGCCTGGATGCCGTGCCTGGCCTGTGAGATGCAGACTTCTAAAGCCTAAAGAAATAAATAGTCCTAGGAGATTAAAGACTTCAGAAGAAGCTTCCCAATAACAATACATTGTTACTGTATTTTTAAATTTTTGATCCATATTTAAGTTAATTTATGATATTCATTTCTTAAAGATATTAGATGCTCCTTCCAGTTACCTTAAAGATTTTTCTTTCTATAGTCAATATGTAAAGTGTTATTTAAAGACTATAGTTTGCTTTTAAATGTTACCCAGTGGTTTTTGTTCTACACTGGCCAAATTTCAAGCCAACTCCTTAGACTTCTAGGCCTGGAAACCTCTCAGCAAGCTTTATTCCTTTTCTTTCTCCTGAAATAGCTGCCTTTGTCGACAGAGGTTTGGCATCTGCCATGCTATGCATTTCTTATGGAGCTTTGAAAGCCTGAAAAGTAGCCTAAAGAAAAACGTGGCCTGGCTGAGAAGGCTTAGATGTCCACATGTGGATGCTTGATATTTCTCTATTTATGAAGTTAAAATGCCGAATAGGAGATGCAAAATTGGATATTTAAAAGGAGTTGAACAGAGTACACTTCAATGTTTAGTGAGTTGACGGTTGTAATTCAAAATCCATATGGGGCCTGGCAGGATGGCTCAGTGGTCTAAAGCGCCTGCTTAGGTGGGTGCAGGGACCGCGGTTCGATCTTCGGCACCACATGCTGTGCCAGCCCTGCCCTTGGGTCAGGTTGAGCCAGCCATACAAATAAATAAAAAAAACAAAGTTCTGAAACAAGAAAAAAAAAAAAAAAAAAAAAAAAAAAAGCCGGGCGTGGTGGCGCACGCCTGTAATCCCAGCACTCGGGAGGCTGAGGCAGGAGGATTGGTGCGAGTTCGAGACCACCCTGGGCTACAAAAGTGAGCTCAGGACCAGCCTCAACTGCATAGCGAGACCCTGTCTCAAAAAGACAAAAAAAAAAAATCCATATGGGAACCTGTTTAATAGTGTATCTCAGTGTGGTTCTGAATGATCAGATTTATTTCGTGGCCTTTCCCAATGTATTATAGAACTGATACAGTCCTCCATTTTATTATGTTAGGTCAGGGCCAGGGAGACAGCTCAGTAGTATAAGTGCCTGCCTGGCAAGCACAAGGTCCTGAGTTTGAGCCCCAGTACCGCTAAATGAATGAATGAATGAATGAATGAATGAATAAATAAATAAATAAATGAATAAATAAATATGTTATATTAGGTCAAAACTTATTTCTTGGTGCTAGCTAGAGGTAACATTCTGAATACAAAGCTGCTACAGTCCAGATTTCCTTGTGACAGAATATACCTATCAATTATACTATTTCGCATTCAGCTTAGGTGGGCCTGAAAAAGCCAATCCTGTCTCTGAACTATTAAAATTATTTCAAAGGTTATATTCACTTTTTAAAGACACATGCCAGGGGCCTAGCAGGATGGCTCAGTGGTCTAAAGTGCCTGCTTAGGAAAGCTTGGGGGCAAAAAAAAAAAAATAAATAAAAATTAAAAAAAAAAAAAAAAAAGGAAAGCTTGGTGGAGGCAGGGACCGTGGTTCGATCCCCAGCACCACATGCTGCGCCAGCCCTGCCCTCAGGGCAGGCTGAGCCGGCCATAAAAATAAATAAATAAATAAACAACAAAAGTTCTGCAACAAGAAAATTCTAATAAATAAATAAATAAAGACACATGCAATTGTACACTCGTTATTTTTTTGTTTGATTTTTGAGACAGTATCTCACTACGCAGTTCAGGTTGCCCTGTGCTCCCTTTTGTAGACCCCGGGTTGGCCTTGAACTTGCAGTGACCCTGTTGCCTCTACCTCCCGAGTGCTGGGATTATAGGGGTGTGCCACTATGCGTTAACTTTTGCTGACTTTTTATTTGTCTTCAGAGTCCTTTTCATGAGAAAATAATGTAAAATTACTATGAATCACATTTTAAGGTAAAGAAAAAACGTACATATAAGTAATTCCATATTTTTCTGTTTCCTTCTTTTCCAGGAAAACCATTACACAAGATATTTATAATATTAAAATTGATTTCTCTGGCTGACTTATTATTATTATTTATATTGTTGCTATAAGAATTAGGATAACTACCACTGAGACTAAGGAAAATGGTTTTAATTTTAACTTTATGCGTATGTATGGTAATTAATGTTAACTGTATAATATATTTCTAGGATGTCATTTCAAATGTCTCTTATTTGTATTTTAGGTCCTTGGCTCTGTTATTTTATTTTTCTTCTTTATTTCAGTTATACAAATTTGAATTTATTATTTTAAAGTTTTTGTTTCAAATAGAGTGTTGTATTCAGAGTTTACAAGGGAAAGGACTTACTAAAGTGCACATGATTTATAAAAAATAGAATGCAGGAGATCTGTCCTGTGCTAGAGCCCCAAAGCGTCCTGCTGAGGACCTGGATCCCCGGGCATGACCCTGCACGAGTCCAGCTGGAGGTCTAGAGCCTTCGTCAGCGTCCTCCACAAGCCTAGCTGGAGACCTGGAGACTGAGGCACTGTGGTGACGTCACTGTGGTGATGGCTCCTGGGTCTGCTCTCTCAGGTCAGCCCCTCTCCCTCCTTGCGGGGTTCCCCAGATGCTCACGGTCCTGGCTTCCCCCTCACAGCTCCACACACTGCCCTCTCGAGGGCACGCTGCCTGGCTTCCCAGAGCTCCTGAACTCTGTGTGGAAGCCTTGTTAACCCCACAACTCTTGTACTGTGCGTGTACCCAAAACCAGCACCATGTGCATGATGGCAAGAAACAGAAGCCGGGCTTTCTTCCCTGTAGGGGTCGTACGTCTAGGTCGCTGAGCATTCTGAATCCAATTCTGAGGGACAACTTTCTGGGACCTTTTCTCAAAGCAGTCTTTCACTTTTGCAGTTCTGAGTCTGCAAATGGTAGGGCCCTGTTTCTCCTTGTGATGCCTCCGGGCCATCTTTTCTATTGTTCCTTCTTAGCAGGCCAAGTCTCCTCTCTCTGCGCCACGTTTGTAGTCCACAGGTTTACTGGAGCCAAAACATGATTTCATGATGGGACTGATTTGTAACTCTGCTTTTGGCATCTAGTTATTATTACTACCAGCGCTATCAACTTTACTACCACTTCATTTTTTTTTTTTTTTCTTTTTGAGACAGGGTCTTGCTATGCAGTTCAGGCTGGCCTTGAGCTCACTTTTGTAGGCCAGGCTGGTCTCGAACTCACACTGATCCTCCTGCCTCAGCCTCCCAAGTGCTGGGATTACAGGCGTGCGCCACCACATCCAGCTACTACTGCTACACTTGTACTTCTTTTTTTTTTTTAAAGAATTTTTATTTTATTTTATTTATTTACTTTTTTTCTTATTTCAGAACCTTTATTTGTTTATTCACTCATTTTTATGGCCGGCTCAGCCTGCCCCGAGGGCAGGACTGGCGCAGCATGTGGTGCCGGGGATTGAACCGTGGTCCCTGAAGCTGCCGAAGCTTTCCCAAGCAGGTGCTTTAGACCACTGAGCCATCCCGCCGGGCCCTACACTTGTACTTCTTTTATGCATACAGTCTAGGAGAGATGGTTTGGGTTTGCTTGATTGAACCGTGGTCCCTGAAGCTGCCGAAGCTTTCCCAAGCAGGTGCTTTAGACCACTGAGCCATCCCGCCGGGCCCTACACTTGTACTTCTTTTATGCATACAGTCTAGGAGAGGTGGTTTGGGTTTGCTTGATTTATTTCTCAGCCAGCTTAGACCTATCAGAGAATAGGTATGAAAAATTCTTATGTATTACTACATATTGCTCATCTTATACTTTATTATTTTATTATATTAATATGTTAACAGAGCCAAATAATCAAAAAATGGGATCTCATCCTATTGAAAAACTTTTGAACATCAAAAGAAATCACCAACAGAGTGAAAAGACAACCCACAGAGGGGGCGAAACACTGAGCCAAGTGTTCCTCAGACAAGGGAGTTATGTCTAGAACATATGAAGAACTGAAAGAAAAAGCCATCTCAGATGAAAAAACCAATCCAAAAATGAACACCTGAGGGGAATACGTAACTCTCAGGTGAAGAAACACACATAGGAAACAAATATGTGAAAACTGTTCAGCGTCATTAATTATTTGAGGTGCAAATTAAAGCAACCCTGAGACTCCATCCTGCCCCAGAAATAATGGCCGTCTTCAAGAACTCAACCAATAACAAATCCTGGCGGCACTTTGAAGAAAAATAAACCCTTCTCCACTGTTGGTAGGAGTGTACGCTAGTGCAGCTACCGTGGAAATCAGGGTGGAAGCTCCTCACAAAAATGAGGTTGGAGGTCCCGCTCAACTCGGCTATTCCCCTTCTGAATATTTGCCAGAAGAATTAAAAATGTCAAAGTATGGCGATACATGTGCACCCATGTTTATAGCAGCACATTTGTAATAGCTAAATCTCGGCACCCACCCAAAGGTCCATCAAACAAGAAATGAACAAAAAAGGTGTGTGCTCTTTTTTATTCAGTGGAGTATTACTCAGCTATAAAGGCTTGAGACTTTTATAAGGACATGGATGTGACTTGAGACCATACTTGTAAGTGAAATAAATCAGACTTGCAAATGTGAACATTGTATTATCTCTCTAGAATGAGAATAGAATGGAATAATAGAATAAGAAGGGCATATAAGATCAGTAGATACCATCAACATTTGGAAATGGGGAAATTGTTCTAATGGGAAGATTAACTGGGATAGAGGCAAGGAAAAAAGGAAAAGAAAAAAAAAAATATATATATATATACGCATGTTAGTTAAGAGCTATACTACTAATTTCTATTAATTGAAATGCTTGCAATTATATTGTTTGATCCATTTTTATGCCTATATGTTGTAAGCTGAGCAACTAACTTGAAGATAGCAATACATAATGCATAATGTATTAGCCATTTTTACCCTGTTACTATCTTGAAATTATGGATCTGTATGCACGCCTACCAACAGTGGAGAAGAGTTCCTTCTCTATCAAAGCCCCACCAGTATTTTGAAATTTTGTGTCATTATTTTATTATCTTTTCTTTAAAATAAAAATAAAGCCAGGCGTGGTGGCACACGCCTGTAATCCCAGCACTCGGGAGGCTGAGGCAGGAGGATCGGTGTGAGTTCGAGACCAGCCTGGGCTACAAAAGGGAGCTCAAGGCCAGCCTGAACTGCATAGTGAGACCCTGTCTCAAAAAAACAAACAAAAAATAAATAAAATAAAATAAAAATAAATAAGTAAATACAAAAATAATAATGGTTTTCCTGCATTCACTCAATCTTTTCCTCTGCCCTTTAGGCTTTCCGTCATAGACCACACTTTCTGTATCCCTTTTCTGTCTTATTTCCCATTCCTTCTTATTTTATTGCCTTTAATGGTCTGAGACATCATAGATTTTTGGAGGGTGCAGTGCTGGGACCTTGTGCTTGCCAGGCAGGCATTCGAGCCACTGAGCTATAGCCCTGATTCCACAACACCTGTATGTAGAATTGATCAACAGTAAAGATTCTTGCCGGGCGTGGTGGCGCACGCCTGTAATCCCAGCACTTGAGAGGCTGAGGCAGGAGGATCACTGTGAGTTCGAGACCAGCCTGGGCTACAAAAGTGAGCTCAAAGCCAGCCTGAAGTGCACAGTGAGACCCTGTCTCAAAAACAAACAAACAAACAAACAAACAAACAAACAAACAAAAAAACAGTAAAGATTCTAAAGGTATGACGGAGAAAGGAGGTAAGTAAAGAGTGACTTATTTATTTCAGTAATTCCCAAAATATAAAAAAGAATCCACTTGTGAATGATCATCTAGTCCCAAATCTTTGCAGTGGTTGCTTAAGATACATTTTTGTGAACTCAAAGAACATTTACCTTTAAAAGTCTGAGAAACATGTGGAAAAAAAGCAAAAGACAGTCAACCTCACTGCAGTGCAAAGCGCAACGAAGCCTGTAGAAAGGTGAAGTTTCTAAAGGTGAAGTCTGCAGAAACTCCAGTTATCTGCTTATCTGTTTCCTTCTTCATTCTTATTTTTGTTTCTTGTATTTTATGGAGAAAAAGTAAGACAAAATTTCATAGGAATAGAATAGAATAATAATAGTTAATACATTGTGGACTGTTAACTTGGAAGTAGATACTCAGAGCACAAGACACGGCGATAAATCTCCAAATAATTTTTTTTAAACAGTGGCTTTCTTTCTTTCTTTCTTTCTTTCTTTCTTTCTTTCTTTCTTTCTTTCTTTCTTTCTTTCTTTCTTTCTTTCTTTATTGTTTCAGAACTTTTGTTTGCTTGTTTGCTTATTTTTATGGCCGGCTCAGCCTGCCCTGAGGGCAGGGCTGAAGCAGCATGTGGTGCCGGGGATTGAACCGTGGTCCCTGCAGCCGCCTGCAGGTGCTTTAGGCCACTGAGCCATCCTGCCGGGCCCTCCTTCAGCACACTTGTTCCCATTTCCCAATATTTACTGTACATTTAGATCTTATTTACTTTTTGCTTCTGTGTTTACTCTTCAAAATAACAATACAAATTGAGAAAAAATAAAGAAAAACAAAATAAAACATAAAAACATGCAAATGAGTAAGCATAGGCAAACTGTATGTACAAGTGTAGCAGGTAATATGTTAGCAGTGAGTTAATGACAGGCTCCAACGTCCCTGGTCACTGCAATGCTGTCCACAGATTCTTTGATGCTCCTTCAAAGAGGGGAGCCTAATGTCCTTCCCCTGGGGTACTACACTTTATGACTTGTTCCTATTTTATTTTATTTTTTTATTTTTAAAAGGAGACAAAATGGTTAAAAAGAAAACCCATTAGAAAGAGTGCAATTTAGCCGGGCGTGGTGGTGCACGCCCGTAATCCCAACACTGGGGAGGCTGAGGCAGGAGGATTGGTGCGAGTTGGAGACCAGCCTGGGCTACAAAACTGAGCTCAAGGCCAGTCTGAACTGTACAGCGAGACCCTGTCTCAAAAAGACAAAAAAAAAAAAAAAAAAGAAAAGAAAGAGTGCAATTTTTTAATTTCAATTTTTGTCTTTGTATTGGTAGTTTAGGTTACCAGATATAAACTTGCAAAAGCTGTAAAGGTACAATAGATATGGTGAAGGGGAAACTCGCAGATTTTAAAAGAAAGTTACAAGAAATTAAAAAGAAGGAAAAATTTTTTAAATGTTAAGTGTTAACTGCTCCTTTGCGCAGACCAGCAGAAACAAGCAGTGCGATTATCCAAACCTCCTGCACATGTACCTAAATATATTTTTTTGTCTTTCGTCCCTTTCCTCATCCTCACTTTTTCTCCCATTGAACAGATTCACTCCCGTTCACAGCATCTACTATGCCTTTCAGATACGGCTTTGCTTCTAGCATGGAGGAGGATGGAGATGCCAGGATCACTGAGACGGGCCATGAAGGAACCACATCTCCTCCTATTTCCCCCTCAAGTCACACAGTCTAGGAAAGGCCAGCTGCCTCAGAAGCAGCCCCAAGGACAGACCTTTGTGGCAAGGCATGGCACCTCTATCCAGAGCTCGGGGAAGCATCTCTGAAGTGGATCCGCCATGCCAGGCAAGCCTTCAGGGGTCCTTGGTGGCAGCCCGCGTTTTGGCCTTGAGCTGGAACCATCCAGCCAAGCTGCTTCTAAACTTATGACTGACATACTCTGAGATAACAAGTGTGTCCTGCTCCACTCTACTGAGGTTTTTTTTTTTTTTTTTTTTTTTTTTAGACAGGATCTCGCTATGTAGTTCAGGCTGGCCTTAAGCTCACTTTTGTAGCCCAGGCTGGTCTCGAACTCGCACTGATCCTCCTGCCTCAGCCTCTCAAGTGCTGGGATTACAGGTGTGCGCCACCACACCCGGCCTGAGTTTTGAAGTGATAAAGCAATAGGCAAATCAATGCATTAATCTTCTTTGCCTTCAGTGGCTTGCAGATACATAAGTATCCATGACATTATTCTTTACTTTTTATGTGATATTATATAATTTCTTTTTGGTACCCAGGATTGAATCCATGACCATGCCAGGCAAACTCCTGTGCCGCTGAGCCGTCTCTCTGGCCCTATGTGATGCGGTGGACTGACAGATTGTGTTCTTTCCAAATTCTTAGGATGAAATTACAACTCCCAAAGTGATGGTATCAGGAAGTGAGACCTTTGGAGATGATTAGGTCGTGAAGGTGGAGGCTCATTAATAAGATTTGTGACCTTATAAAGAGACCCGAGAGGCCGTCTCTCTCTAACACCTGCGCTGCCTCTCACTCACCGAGTTCTAGCCAGAGAAGGAGGTCCCCGTGCCATGGCTCGTACCAAGCAGACCGTCCGTAAATACACCCGTGGTAAAGCGCCCAGAAAACACCTGGCTACAAAAGCCACTCTGAGGCTAGCGCCCTCTACCGGAGGGGTAAAGAAACCTCATCATTCCTGGCCTGGGACTGTGGCACTCCCTGAAATTAGACGTTATCGGAAGTCCACTGAGCTTCTGATTTGCGAACTTCCTTTCCAGCATCTGGTTGGAGAAATTGCTCAGGACTTCAAAACACATCCGCACTTCCAGGGCGCAGCTATCGGTGCTTTGCAGGAGGCCAGCGAGGCCTATCGGGTTGGCCTGCTTGAAGATACCAACTTGTGTGCCATCCGTGCCAAACGTGTAACAGTTACACCAAAAGATATCCAGCTAGCACGCCGCATACGTGGAGAACGTGCTTCAGAGTCCACTATGGTGGAAAACATTTCATTCTCAAAAAAATTATTTTCTTCTTTTTCCCGTTACTGGTAGTTTTGAATGTTAGTTTTTTTGGTGTTTTGTTTTTTTCCCATGGGTTCAAAAGGTACCTAAATACATGATTGGGAGTGGAAAATAGGGGACAGAAATCAGGTATTGGCAATTTTTCCATTTTCATTTGTGTGTGAACTTTTATCTTCATGCAGGATGTAAAGCATTAATATAAGTCAAAAATGTTTCAAGGAATAAGTTTCAGCACTTCAACTTTATAACAATTATAAATAAAAATCTGTTAAATTTTTCTGAGAGATGCCAGCATTTGGATTTTTTTGAATTTTATTTTTTATTTTTTTCTTGTTTCAGAACTTTTGTTTGTTTATGTATTTTTATGGCCGGCTCAGCTTGCCCTGAGGGCAGGGCTGGCGCAGCATGTGGTGCCGGGGATCGAACCGCGGTCTCTGAAGCCGCTTAAGCTTTCCGAAACAGGCGCTCTAGACCACTGAGCCATCCTGCCAGGCCTGCATTTGGATTTTTTAAAAACAAGTAAGTTTCTTATTGACAGAGACACCCGAGAGAACACCCTTGGCTCTTTTGTCCCATGAAGACACAATGACAAGATGGTCTACAGCTTTCATCAGACTCCACATCCAGGGCACCCTGACGTTAGTCTGTGAGAGACAAACGAACAACAAAAAAGTGAGAAGCGAATTTCTGTGGTCCATACATAAAACGGAAATGAACAATGTGTTGTCAATAGTAATCATTTAAAAAATATTTGGGGGCTTTTATAGGTCAATGGATGCAACTAGAGAGCATAGTCAGTGTGGAACAAGTCAGACCCACATACGCAAACATCACATTTTCTTCCTAGTTTAAGAACCTGAAAGAGTAAACAAAATCAAAAAGGTACAATACGGTCTCGGTTGCTCTTCTCTTGTTGCTGGAACAGGTACCTGGCTCCCAAAATGAAGGAAGGAAAGGTTCGTTTAGCTCACAGTTCCTGGAGGTTTCGGTCCATACGTGGCTGGCTCCAAGGCAAAGAGGCACGTGGCAGAGGACAGCAGTTCATGGTGGCAGAGTAGCAACAATGGCAGCAGAGAGAGTCTGTCTCTGTCCCTCTTACGTTACATCGAGGCTATGCCCCAGGCTGGAGAAGGTTCGCACACCCATAATCCCAGCAGTACTAAAACCCATAATTCCAGTGGACCATGAGTCAAGTCTCCAACTCCAGAAGTCCCCACCCCAAGATTGCATGAGGCTCTGCGGGGACAACGGGACACACCATAACAAAGAGACACAGTGAAAGGCACAGAGTCTCTTCAAAGGGAAGACACAGCTGGCATGAGGGAAAGCACAAAAGAAAGAAGAAAAGGGAGGGAGGAAGGGGAAAAGAAGGGTCTTTGCATATGCACGGAGAGCTGGGATAGTTGCGCTGCTGATTTCTGCTGTCTGTTGAAAGAAATAGTGAAGGCTGGCGAGATGGCTCAGCAGTCTAAAGCGCCTGCTTAGGCAAGCTTAGGCAACCACAGGGACCGCAGTTCAATCCCCGGCACCGCATGCTGCACCATCCCCAACCCCAGGGCAGGCTGAGCCAGCCATAGAAAGAAAGAAAGAAAGAAAGAAAGAAAGAAAGAAAGAAAGAAAGAGTTAACTACTAATTTGAAGGCACTCATGTGCAATATCACTGCTATTGTTGAATTCCTATTGTTTTCTTCAGTGAAATTCTGTGTTGTTTCTAATCTTTTCAAAATTTCTTGGGGGCTGGGGAGATAGCTCAGGGGCACAAGTGCCTGCCTGGGAAGTGCAAGGTCCTGAGTTTGATCCCTGGTTCTGCAAAAAAAAAAAAAAAAAATTTCTTCGCCTTAAAAATAAAAATTAAAAAATTAAATAAAGTAAAATATCTTAAGGGTTTTTATTCAAATTACGTCATAAATTTTTTATGTTCAGGGAAATAATCCCAAACCTTTATATGAGAATAGGTGAAACATAGCAAATACTTTTAAGGCCAAATCCAGTATCAGAGATGCTATAATGTTACAAGTATGAGTTTTAAATGTAACGACTATTGCATGTTTCTGCTTGAGAACTTTCAAGAGCTTGGTTATGTTGAGTGGGACAAAACTTGGAGACATTTATTTTTAGGTATAGTGATTCTTCGATTCTAGTGACAATTACTGAGTATCTTTCAATTTAGCTGACTAAGTTCCTGTCGTGAAAAATATCATCACATCACACAGACTATTGCTTTTATTTTCTCAAAAATAAACTCTTTATGTAATGGTGAATACTGGTTAATACTGTGCGAAATGTTTTAATTGCTAATCAGGATGAAATTCCACCCCGGGGCCTGCCATGCTGGCCCTCGCCCCCAAGGATGTGCTGAGCTGACAACTACGCCTGGGCGTGGAGGTCACCCCAGCCCTTGTACCGCCGAAAACAGGAGGATCAGTAGGAGTCCGATCTAGTAGTGAGACCCTGGAGACCTCATCCTAAATATAACGTGCTCCCCCCAGTCTCTGCACAGAGGTACGCAGCAGGGTGGGGGAGGGGCAGTGTCTCCCCCCTCCCCCTCCTCCCCAGCCGGCCAGCTGCCTTCCTGGTCTCCCAGTGGCGAGCGCCTTGGTCCCTGCAGACTCCTCACTGCAGGAAGTGCTTGGCTGCCTTGACAAGAACTTCCTCTGGGCCAGAGATACAGAGCACTTTTTCTAAATGCTATGCATATGTATTCTTGATTATGTAGTTCGATATATGTGTACTATTAACTCTGCCTTGCGCTGGATAAAACGAAAGAAATTTGAACTCAATAAAAAACTTGTTTGTGATTGTTTTAGTTATTTGGAATGATCTACATAAATATTTCCAAATTTTAAAGGCCATGAGCCACTTACTAATGTGATCTTTGTTTGGTTTGGTCTACTTAGGCAAACTCTGAACACGACATTTGCATTAATAAAAGCCTTTAATTATACAAGGCATTTCTCTGAAGCGTAGTACATCACTCACACATTAGCTCAATGAGATAATGAAGAATTTTTCAGAAAATAAAGTCTAATTAAACACACTAGGGGGGCCGGTGAGATGGTTCGGCGGTCTAAAGCGCTTGCTTAGAAATTCTTAGGCAACGGCAGGGACTTCGTTTTAAACCCTGGCACCACATGCTGTGTCAACCCCACCCCCATTTCAGGCTGAACCAGTCATAATAAATAAATAAGTAAGTAAATATATATATATATATATATATATATATATATATATATATATATATATATAAATGAAAAAAACAAACAAACACACTAGGAATTTCACAAGCTTTTGTGTTAGAAAACGTATGCATTGGGTTAGGAGTAAAGCAAAAAACACAGATTTTATATTTGAAACTATTAGTGATATATTTTATTAAGCAAGGCTCCTTGGTTAGTCCGAAAGTATTTGTATCTTCTAATTAATTTGTGCTTCTAGTAAAAGCTGTTTGTGTCTTTAAACAAAAGCTTCTAATCTTAAGATAATACAAACCAAGTGATATGCTGGAGAAAATTCCTTTACAGAATTTCAGAGAGGACAGAGACCATTTTATCAGTATTTGTCTTTTTTTTTTTTTTTTTTTTTTTTTTTGTCTTTTTGAGACAGGGTCTCGCTATGCAGTTGAGGCTGGCCTTGAGCTCACTTTTGTAGCCCAGGCTGGTCTCGAACTCGCACCAATCCTCCTGCCTCAGCCTCCCGAGTGCTGGGATTACAGTTGTGAGCCACCATGCCCGGCTTTTCTTTTCTTTCTTTCTGTTTTTTTGTTTCTTTGTTTGTTTGTTTTGGTACCAGGGATTGAGTTCAGGACCTTGTGCTTGCCAGGCAAGCACTTATTCCACTGAGCTATTTTCCCGGCCCCATTTTATCAGTATTTTTTTTTTTTTTTTTTTTTTTTTTTTTTTTTTTTTTTTTTTTTTTTTTTGTCTTTTTTGAGACAGGGTCTCGCTATGCAGTTGAAGCTGGCCTTGAGCTCACTTTTGTAGCCTAGGCTGGTCTCGAACTCGCACCAATCCTCCTGCCTCAGCCTCCCGAGTGCTGGGATTACAGGCGTGAGCCACCACGCCCAGCAAATTTTATTTATTTTTTTCTTGTTTCAGAACCTTTGTTTGTTTATTCACTCATTTTTATGGCCGGCTCAGCCCGCCCTGAGGGCAGGGCTGGCGCAGCATGTGGTGCCGGGGATGGAAC
>PVJA010046720.1:0-14997 GCA_004027025.1 Myocastor coypus
TTTTCTGTGGAAAACAAGTGGCGGTTGTTGGCCATGATGACCTTGTACTTTGGATCTGGTTTTGCAGCTCCTTTCTTCATAGTGAGACACCAACTGCTTAAGAAATGAGGATGTTTGAATTCATCCCCTTTCACAGATGGGCAGAATCTCTCAAGAGGGGAAGCTCTTTGGAAACAGATCAAACTCTTAAATTCACGTGACGTACTAGATATGTTTGTAAATAAACATGCAGGCCTAATGCCTCTCTGAAATACAAAAAAAAAAAAAAATACAGGCATCATTAAATATTTTTAGTAAATCTTGTTAAAAATTATGCATCAAAATAAAGATAATGAACTTTCTGGACTTTGTTAGCTAAGGAATAGTATTTAGATTTACTGTTTTTAAAAATATATTCTGCACAGGGTCTCACTATGCAGCTTGGATTTGCTGCATTCCTACTGTTTTCACCCTGGGATACATGCCAACATGTCCGCTGCCAGTGGCCTGCTCAGTGCATGGGGGATGGGGCCAGCATGGCATGCGGTGGGGGTATAGAACCCTGGTCCTCACACTTGCCTAAGCAGGCATTTAGATTTACTTAGAAGATGTTTTCCTTCTTATAATTTGTAGATATTATGTATCACATTGATAGAGTTCATTATTGTTGAGGCATTGTTGTATTTCTGAGGTAAATAGTAGATGTCCCTGACATTTTAATTTCCATCTATTACTTAATATTATTTGTGGTGATTCAAACTTTTGCATATATATTTGTATTATTTCTCTAAATCTATGTATTTTCTTTGCATTAGTGGTTGTGTATTTATTACTCTTTGCTGCCTTTTATTGAATAAATCTTTATTTTTGAATCTTAAAATTCAATCTTTCATTTTAACTAATTATTTGAAATTGAAATATTCTATTTCTCTTGTTCTAGTAATAAACTTCAATTCTTGAACTTCTTCCTAATTTTATCATTTTCAATGACTAGAACTGAGTGACGTTTCTATCCTATAGCCACCAAAACTGAAAACCTACATTGTGTTTATGTTTCTATTCACCACCCTATTTGTCATATTAGTACCACTTCAAAGTTTTTAATTATAAACCAAATTTAGAAAAAAATCATTACACTCAAACTTTTATTACTGATGTCAACTAATCTAGTGCCTCACCGTTTATTTTGGTATTTTAGTTTGTCTTTTTAGATTTCATAATTGGGTTCTTCCTGAGAACACCCAATAGTAATAAAACTTCAGTTGAGAAAAGATGTGTTTTCTGAATCACTCCATGGGCAAAACTAATATAGGAGATATATAGCTCCTGACCTGCTAGATGTCAGATGTGCTGAGTTTCTGTCCCCTGAAACTGAAGACTTAATTCTAAAAGTCAACAAAGGTGAACAGAAGGAAAGGTGAAGAGAATGAAAAGTTTATTGAAGCAGAGCTCTTGGATGACAGGAGGGGTTCTGAAAGCAGGTTTACACAGTGGCCTTCCTCAGGGATTGTACAAAGACGAATCACAGTGTAGGCCCAAGTGTAATCAGCATACAGAATTACAATGATAGCTGCTAATATTTATCCAATAGGGAAGGAGTCGCGTAGCAAGGTACATGTAAAGAGCAATGGCGTTGTGTAGAAAGAATAGGTCTGAACATTCTGGTCACCCTTCTTGGTGACTGATGCCTATCCAAGCTTTTTGGACCAGGCTAGTATAATCCCAAGCTGTCCTTTATCAGTTGGGCAGGCATGGAGGCCGGGCAATCACATCTTTATGTTGAGGCCTGGCCTTCAGGTGTGCCTCTAAACACAATTCTGATGTCATTATTTCCATGACAGCCTCGTCCTTCTCTTTTATATTAATACAAATAATAATGTGCATCCAATTTAGCAGTCCATAAGCAAATAATCTTATTTTTCTTTGACAACTGATTAACAAAATAAGGAATTGAAAATGCAAGGGCCGGCGGTATAGCTTTGCAGACCAAGCGCTTGCTTAGGGAAGCGCTGGCACCAGGGCTTGCCCGGAGCACCACATGCCATGCAGGCCCCGGTCTGGGGCACACTGAGCCAGTGATGGAGTCTGGGTGTGGTGGTGCGTGCCTGTACATGCGGGTTTGCTTACTTTAAATGCATTTTCCAAATTTTCTTGAGTTTTATGATTCCAATGAATTCTGAAGGCAAGCTAATTTGAGTGTCCCCTTCGTTTTGTTGAGTTTTGCCCTTGCTTGTGTTCTAAGTTTCCTTAAGATGATTGCAGTCTTTTAGTCAGAAAGCACAGCTTTTTTCAATTCTAACGAATGTTCATTTAGTATAACTCACTACATCTTCCCCACTCTATTCTTCTGAGTCTTCTAGTACGTACAGTTAGGAACAGAGAATCCATCACAGATATCACCATACCTCTCTCAATTTTCATCTCCTTCTATTGCTCTACACCCTAAAAGAATAAATCAGCTTAATTTCTTAGTATGTAAATTTGCTTTTCAGCTGTAGGATCTGTTCTTCTTGCCTTAGCTCATTTATGTCGCTGTTATGAGAGTGATTTTTATTGTCTATATAATGTCATGAGTTAACTCTAGGTAGTACTATTCTCTTACAATTCTGGAAAAAAAGACACCCTACCAAGAAAATAACTTCTGCTTGTTGTTGCAATTGTCTTCCAGTTTCCATTCTTGTGACTACTGCTGCTGTTGCCTCACTCTTACCCCAAATTCTTGGTGACGTTTTATTTGCTCTCTTTAAGGGGAAAATCTCTTAAATGTTAACTATTTCAGGGCTGGCCTGATAGATTAGTGGACTCAAGCACCTGCTTAGGCAGAGCGCAGTGCTGGGATTAATCATGGGTTTACAGGGCCACCCTCCTTATTTCAGTCTTTTTGTGTATTGGAACACCCATTTATTTATTTATTTATTTACTTACTTACTTACTTATTTGCTTACTTATTTACTTACTTATTTATTTATTTATTTGGCTGACTGAGTCTGCCTTAAGCGCAGGTCTCATGCTCCATGTCAGGGTGGGAATCAAACCGTGGTCCCCAGCACCTGAGAGACTTTTGTCAAGTCATGTGCTTTAACCAACTGAGCTACCTGGAAACTCCCTTTTTGTCTCTAAAGATTAACTTTAATGCTAAGTGACAGAGCAGCTAATCGATAAGCTGCACTCTACGAATTGCTTGTTGCCACCTTAACCACGTGGAGAATTTGAATGCCCCCCATTTTTCAAATAAATAAGCAGGTAGACGTAATTTACACTCACCCAAGAAGACAAAAACAAACGATTGTTCTGAGGACTATCTGCACCAAAATCCAGTATCAATGCGGCAGTTCTGTAATATCTTGCTCTAAATGGAAATCCATAATCAGCATGTTCTAATTTAAAATGGAAGTTTTTACTTTTTTTTACACTTCGTGTTTCTCCACAATGTACAGTTATACATCATAATCCAAGCAATGAGAGAGTCTATTGTGGTGAATAACAGAAGTAATGAGAAAGATATCAGGAATATGTTATTGCTATGGAAGTTCAGATGAGATTTCATGAACACATCCCATGAATCAAGTTGTGCTGTGAGCCTTTCACGTTGCATCACAAATGGGCTTCCATAAGCAGTGCCATAAAGCCAGCACCTTACCCTGTTTAGCCATGTTTTCAAGTAGAAAGTCATTCCTCATTTTGTCAGCTTTTGACACCACAATGGAGTCCTACGCAAGACTGGAATCAGAAGGGTACAGGTACTCCTGGGTACATGGGTTCCAGTGCACCCAGCCTGTGGCAATCGCAGTGCTGACATTGCTCAGAAGAGGACTGAACATGACGAGCAGCAGGGTTTGAAAGCCCTTGGGCATTCAAGGCTCTTCCAGAAACATTGGCATCCAGAGGCAATGATAGCATCAGCGGCAAGAAGGATCTATTTTCTATTCAATTGTCCTTCCTCCAGAGCCGATGCCCCAGCCACCAGGGCTGGTCCTGGAGTCTTTGCTAGGGCTGTGGGCGGGCCCCACTGAGCAGAGCATGTGGACATTTTTACTTTTTTTATTTATTTTTTTAATCTTTGTATTAGCTCTACACACTATCCTCTGTGCAGAGCAGCTACTCATCAGTTACTTGCTGAACAAATTTTAGCTTCTTCCTTCCTAGGTCTTTTTTTTTTTTCTTTTCCTCTTGATCAATATTCTTTCACTTGGCAACTGAATCAGCAAGTTATATATGATTTTTAAGGAAATTCTTTTCATTAAAGGACTTGCAATGTTGCTTTTTTATTTTTTATTTTTCTTTTTTAATTTAACCATGGTTACATTACATATTTTCATCATCAGATCAGTTTAGATTGATAGATATAGGTATATAAGATTGACCAAACAATTAAACATTAACACTTTCAATAAACATTACTTTTTTTTTAACAGTTGACACACTGCATATTGTCCTCACAATAGTTATACAGAGCACAGGGTGTGGGCATAATACACCTCCCAATTGATACTGGTAAGGAAAGAAAAAAAATTTAGAGTTCTTATATTAGGGAGACTATACAATATTTACACATGTAAGTCTGGTTTATTTCACTAATGAGTATATGTTCAATATATATCCATTTATATATGAAGTCTTCCAGCTTATTATTCTTTATAGCTGAGTAATATTCCATTGCATAAAAATACCACATTTTTTTCAACCATTCTTCAAATGATGGGCATTTTGGTTGTTTCCAAGATTTGGCTATTATAAATTGGGCTGCTATAAACATAGGTGCACAGATATCGCTATGGTATGTTGTTTTCAGTTCTGAGAAAATACCCAGTAGGGGGATAGCTGGATTTTCTCTAGGCTATTCTTGAAAAAGAAATCTTTAGGAAGTGACATTCAAACTCTTAACTTCAAACTGATTCCTGAATATAAACACAACCTCAAAATTATTTATCCTCAAATTAAATGACATTTAGTTTCAAGAGATGTTGGATCAAGACATTGCACTTCTGTCAATTCCCAGTGACTTAAGAACTGAAATATGGAAATATATGTTTCACAGGTTTTTGTGGGATTAATTGTGTTAATATATATAATTTTATTTTACCAACTCTAAAGCCTTATGTTCCCCATTTGTGATAACCCATTGCAGGGTTTTTCAACTGTCCAAAAGCTCTTTATTGCATTTGACATAATACATAGTGCAAATAACTTGATTATTAGTAGGTTAGCATTACTGCAGAAATGCAAAGACCTTTAACTTAAATGTTAAATAAATTCACATATATCCCCAAATTATAAGATACCCTTCACCAGCAAGAAGCTTATTTCTTCCTAAGAGGGGCCAAAATATTTGATGAGCAGAAAAGAAAAATACACACCACCAAACATCCACCTAAACATCTCTGCAAAGTGTGCTCTCGCACACAGTGACAGGAAGGCTTCGCTTTCCAAGAGAGACACGATGACCATGAATATGTCATGTCCAGAACTTCAGTAAAACAGAATAGCTAGAAGGCTCTAGAAAAATTATGTGGATGTTTCTAAAATGTTATTATTTATAATTTCACGGACAGTGCACTTTGCCAAAAAATGTCAGTAGAAGGTACACATTCATCCGTATCTGAGGATACAGCCCTGACCACGGATGAATATGCAATCCACTTTCAAGGCTCAACAGATTTCAGATAGGCTGCTGAAAAGCAACCTTGACTGCGTTTGCTCTCAAGGCCCTACTGAGAGGGCAGAAGCCACTGACATGGTGCCAATCTTGCTGAAATACAGACAAAAAGAGGCCTTGATTGTGCTCTTGTCAGCTGAAAGGCCTAGCGGTGGTTTTGAAATTGTTCCTCAATAGCAGCCTTTTTAAACGACTTGCTGTGAATATGCTAGTCTAAGGATGTCTATATAGATCTTTCACTGTAGATAGAGAAGAAATAAACTAGCTTGTTATTAAAATTTGTGCAATGGTATACAATATTGAAATTTAAAATGTTCCTGCATAAATTTAGTTCTTGTGCCTTTGGTCTATTCATCAAATGCAAATCTTTTATACAGTTAGGTATAGAAATTCACAGTCCCCAGACTGAAAGGCCCATGGTTATGGTCAGTGTGACATTTTCTTTTTAAAACTGGTTTCATATTATAAGGTTTAATGCACTTATAAGAAGCACAAATCATATATTAGGATTATCAGTAAATTATCACAAAGCAAATCCCTATGTAATCACCAGGGGCACAAGACAACAAATGCCACCCCGCACCACTGTCACTTCCATCTCCATAATGGACACTACTATCCTGTCTTCCAACACTGCGCCTTAGATTTATTTTTTATAAAACTTTATATCAATGAAATTACCCAGTATATACACGTTTATATTTGGCTTCTCCCATAACACTACAATTGTGCGATTCATCTCTGCTGTTGAATATAATTGCAGTTCTTGCATTTTGGTTTTTGTATATCATTTCACTACATAAAAAAATACGCTGAAACTGGCTGCACATTTACTTTTCTCTTATTTAGGACTATTATAATGATACTATGAATGTTCATTAATATAGCTTTTGGTGCATAAAGACAGATTCTTCTGCTGGCTATATCTAGGAATGAAAGCTTCGGATTCTGATGTGTGTAAAAGATCAATTTTAAGAGGAAATTCTAACTATTCCCAAATAGTTGCACCAGTTTATGTTTCCAGCAGCAGTGAAAGAAGATCTCTGTTGCTCCACATCTCCAACACACCTTAGGAGTCATGCTTGCTAACGTACCATTTCCAGGACAGAACATCCAATCTCCATGTCTTGAAGGAAGAGAAGTTTATTTTGGCTCACAGCTTCAGTGAGTGCAGTCTCTGTGCACTTGGCACTAGGGTGGAAATGCCTTTGGAAGGTCAAGTGAAGGGAAGCTGTTTACCATACAGTGAGAGGAAGCCAGAAAGAGAAAGGAGAGGAGAAGCCAAGAGATGAGGATATGCAATGCTGGTGACATATGACAGTGGTACACCCCAGTGTTGCACCCTTTCTGACCAGGCTCCACCTCTCAATATGAGACTTTCGAGGCACATTTTATTTATTTATTTGTTTGTTTGTTTTTATATATTATGATTTTCTTTTATTTTGAAGAGTAAAAGCAAGAAAAAGCAAACAAACAAACAAAAACAGGGTCACATAGAACTATATATGCTACAAATTTCCAAAGCAAGAATAGCTGATTAACAACGATTGATTATAGTATCTTTCTTATTGTTAAATCTGTTGCTCAGACTAACAGATATAGTTATGCAAGATTGGACAAGTGATCGAATATTGCTGTATGATTTCAAGAAATCTTAAGTTTTTGTTCCTGTATAACTTTTTTTTTGTTATATTCTTCAGAAAAGTTATTGTAAAGAGAGTATGGCAATAATTGATATGGTATTAGAAGCAGCCCACATTTAGAAGACCAAGATGGCAGGTATTTAAAGCATGTTTTTGTATTACACATTGCTGTCCTGAATGTAGTTGCTTAGTTCAGGGGAATCAGCATACAGAGTTAGTCAAGGTTAGGATTCTGCACAATAACTGCTGTTTAAAAAAAAAAGGAATTTCTTAGTATAATCACCTCAGCCCTCTTGTGCATATATACTTGCATGTTTCCCCTCTATTTCCCCCCTATCTTATCTCCTTTCTCTACTCATTGTTTAATCCCTAACTTCCTTTTCTTTCTGCCCAACTGCATCTGTTATATCTTTAAGGTTTTGTTTTTCCTTTCGGGTTCCTACACTAGACAGACAATACCAAAAATCAGTAGCATTTCTCTACACAGACAACAAACACATTAAGAGAGAAATTAGAGGAACAATTCCCTTTGCAATAACACACACACACACACGCACACACACACACACACACACACACACACACACACACAAATGAAATACCTAGGAATTAATCTAACTGAAGAAGTAAAAGTTCTATTCAATGAAAATCATAGTACTCTGAAAATAGAGACCATACAAGGTTTCAGAAAATGGAAAGATATTCCTGCTCCTGGATAGGAAGAACCAACATTGTGAAGATGGCCATCCTCCCAAAATTGCTATACAGATTTAATTGAATCCTATCAAAATACCTCAAACATACTTCACAGATCTAGAGAAAACATTGTAAAATTTATTTGGAACCAGAAAAGACCTAGAATGACAAAGACAATCCTGGGCACCTGTGCAACAAAGGCAATGCAGGAGGCATTACAATCCTTGACTTGAAATTATACTATAGAGCTGTTGTGATAAAAATTAGCATAGTAAAAAACAGACCCAAGGATAAATGGAATCAGTTAGAAGATGCAGATATAACTACAAACATGCTCAGCTGTGTTACCTTTGACAAAGGGGCCAAACATGTCCACTAGAAGAAACAATTCATTTTGAAAAACTGGTTCGCTGCATGCCAAAAACTAAAAATAGACAGGCCTTTCACCATGCACTAAAGTCAAAATAACTTAAAGGTCTCAACAGTAAAAAAGAGACACTAAATCTACTGAAAGAGAAATCTTGAAGATATAGGGGTAGCCAAACATTTTATAAAAGAAAAAATCAAAACACATGGGAAGGACTTCAAAGAATCAACAACTGGGACCTCCTCTTATTGACAAGTTCCTGCGCATCAAAAGAAATTGCCAAAAGACTGAAAAGACCACCCATACGATTGGGGAAAATCTTAACCAATAATCACTTAGACAAAGGTCTGCTATCTAGACTATATAAAAAACTTAAAAAAAAAAAAAAACTTAGGGCCCCAAAATTTAAAGATACAATTGAAAAATGAGCATCTGAGATGAATACACACTTCTCAGAGGAAGAAATACAACAGGCAAATAGGTACACGAAAAACTGCTCCCCAACACGGGTCATTTGAGACATACAGTTTGAAACAACACTGAGATACCATCTTGTCCCAGAAAGAATGGCTATCATAGAGAAGTCAACTAAGAAAAATGTTGGAGAGGCTGTGGTGCAGAAAGCAACCCTTTTCCACTACTGGTGGGAATTTAGACTGGTGCAACCATTATGGAAATCAGTATTGAGCCACCTCAAAAAATTAGGACTAGAAATCTCATTTAATCCAGTTATCTTCCTACTGGGAATTTTCTCAAAAGAACTGAAAACAACCTATCATAGCGATATATGCACACTCATGTTGATAGCAGTACAATTTGTCACAGCCAAGTCTTGGAAATAACCAAAATGCCCATCATCTCTGGACTAGATGAAAAAGATATGATAGCTGTATACAACAGAGTCATACTCAGCTAGGAGGAAGACAAGCTTGAAGCCTTCATATTTAAGTGGATGCAACTTGAGGCAATACTCATAAGTAAAATGAACCAGGCCTACATATTGCAGTGTCTCGAGGAACATTTTAAATCTAAACAATAATAATGTGTTTGTAACAGCCATTCTCATGAGTATGTGTGGTGCCTCAACTTTCCCTTCTCTGACTACTAATGCATTTAAACTTCTTTTACTGTTCTTATTTAGTAATTTCAATAGTATCTTTTATTAACACCTTGTTCAAATGTTTTGCCTATTTTAATTGAGCTTCTTTTTTTCTTATTAGTTTATTTTTTCTGGGAAAAAGGTATATATTTAAGAGTTATCCAGCTGGACTCAGTTAAATGATCCCAATTTTGTTGGCAACATCCAATGCATCATAACTGGAAGTCAGCTAAACATATGCCTTCTTCTCTCCATCAAGCCTGATTAAGGTATTGACCTTGGCAACATTGATGTCATAGAGCTTCTTTACAGCTTCCTCAATTTGGTGCTTATTCGTTTTGTCATCCACAGTAAACATGAGTGTGTTGTTGTCCTCAATCTTTTTCATGGCTGATTCTTGATAATGGCATAGTGGCAAGGTTGCATCTCATGGAGGGCGCTCTTTCTAGGGCATTTGGGCTGCTTCTGGAGCCACAGTGTCTTGGGATGGCAGAAGGTGGGTGACGTCTATGTCTTTTTTTGTGTGCCTGTGCATGCCTTTGAATTTCATTTATTCCCTCAGATATTAAATACTAATATTTCATTTATTCCACTTTGTGGATATACTTCTTTCCCACACAAATCAAGAACTTAATGAATATGTTTTACATGATTTTGAAATAAGGTTTATAGTTCTAAATTTAAGAGGGGGAAAAGATTCACCAGACAACTTTCATTTTAACTTATCGTGTACTCAGTTACCAAACACCAGAAGAAACAAAGTTGAGCCACATGGTTAAAATTATCGAAGTTACAGATGCACTGAGAGAAATATTTAATTCCTTATAACAAAGCATGGCATAATAATCATGGCAAGAATTATTTTGTTATTCTAAGTAAACTTGATGGAATAGTTTCCATTGTGTTAATATTATTTTCATTCTATGGATGAGGAATCTAGCACGGGGAGATTACTGAAAATGTTCAGTTTCCCCAAGTTTGTGTCAGAGCTGGACCTTGAACCTTAACCTATTGTCTGGGACATTACCTAGAGCAATTCCATAAAATCTACACTCCCCTGTAACATAAATTCATCATTTGCACTAGATTTTTAGAATAGAAATATATGAGTATTAGCGTGGCTTGTAAAGCTATTTGAAAAAGAAAGCAGGGGGCTGAAGCCAGTCCTTAAGTAGTATTTCAACTTTTAAACCTTGGTTGTAAACATTTTCACTATATTTAGAAACTCATGTTTACATCTTTAAATGCTAAGTTCAAATTTAATGTTAAATTTAATATTATGTTCACAAATTACTTTTCATAGACCTTTACGTGTCATATTGCTTAAAAATACAGCTTCTGTAATCAAGCTGTGGAAAAAAAATCTGTAGATTCAGCAAGCTCAAATATAACACATGATAAAAATGACATGTGCATGGTGGCACATTTGTAATCCTAGCACCCTGGGAGGCCTGGTCAAGAAGAGACTAGAGAGGAGGCAGCACAGACAATAGAATGGCCTAGCAAGACCCTATCTCAAACTAAAAAAATTAAATAATAGAAAGACTAGGGCTGAGGAGGTGGATCAGAGTAAAGGCCCTGAGATCAGCCTACTCCTCCAGCCTGAATCTTGAGCATTCCCAGCCACAAGTAACAGTGCACTCTGAGGAAGTACTTCCTTTATTCCCAGTCAAGCTCTTATGCACACCACCTTCATGAGAGACCCCCGTGTGGTAAGAAAGCTGGGTGAACGAATGTGCCCAGTAGGAAACCCTTGTATTGCAATAACTGGCTCCAGCTTGCACTGATAGCCTGACTCTGGCCACACAGTATTGTGAAATTCAGCCCAGGCCCAGCCATTTGTGGGAGGAGGAGCGAGAAGGAGATCTCCATGGCAGGTTTCTCCAAATTTTCTCTGCTCCCTTAGGTACGTTCAGCTGCCTGATGGAGTACTTACTTTTATAAATTCCAATTCCTAGAGGTTTAGGGAGAAACACACTGACATGTCAAAGGAATCTCCCAAAAATATACACCTGAGATCCTAGGTAAAATAACAGAAAAGGCCAATGAGACAGCTCAGGGGACTATTAAGCGCCTGCTTAGGAAAGCACAGGGACTGGTTTTTGATCCCCTCATGACATGCCACACCAGCCCTCCCCCAAGAGCACTGAGCTGGCCCCTGAGAGCAGGCATGGTGGTGGATGCCTATAATTTCAGCTGGGGAGGCTGAAAAGAGGAAGATCACTGTGAGTCTGAGCTGCATAATGACACCCTATACCAAATACATACATACATACATACATACATACATACATACATACATACAATACAATGCTTTTTTGGAGCATTCTGCATCTGAGAATTTGAGACTCCATCAATATGTGTATGTATTTTTCTGTTCTTCAACATTGCATTTTAAAGTAGTAAACTAAGTTTAGTCCACATTCTAAAAGAAACTAATTTCATGATTTAAAATAATTTGTTAAAATATATTACTAAAAAATATTCAAGAATACACATTTCCCTTACTGCACAATAAGTCTCTACTGCACATACAATAGGATAATTCAGAAATATATTTATATATTTGACATTATTTTGAATATTCATATTGACCAAAAAGCTATTTAATAGTTTCCATAGAAATAGTTTTCAATATCCTTCTCAGCAGCATAAATCTTGTCTTTTGTGTGATTTCATTGAAACTATATTCAAATGGAGTAATTATCCTTAAGTATATACATTTAGAATATGTATAACATATTGAAGCATTAAGACTGGTAGATTCAGATTTCCTTTATTGTGATGGGGAATTATGAATCTTCTACATCCAAGAAGAAATGTGTTTTCAAGCCCTAAAGCTAGAAATCATTTTAAAATGTTGAAAATGAAGTCCTATTTCCCAGGTCCATTTCAGTGTATTGTATTTTGTAAAATAAATACTCTGAAGTGGTTTAACTTCATAATAGTAATTGCCTAAAAATGGCCCTAAGGTTAGGTTTGTCATTGCAAATTTTGTTGGAGGCCAATTATTATGGTCCTGCTAATGCCCTAAAATACTGTCTATAATGGAAATGTCAACTTCACCATACTCATATGAATGAAATATGGCAAATAAAGTATCCAGTTGACATGCAGCTTCTCCCAGGAAATACAGTGATTGCAATTTGCCAATATATTTTTGAAAGCATGTGAGCAACAAGATTAGTATGAATGCCTAGGGACTACAACTAGAGCTATTGTCAAATTCCTTGTAATCCAATCTTTTATTATATGCTTGTATTTTGTTACTAGTTCACTATGAATTACGACAAATAGTAAGATAGCTTCACATTAACCTAGAAATACTATGCACCATACTTATTTCTCTAGGTCAAATGCTCACTTGCCCTGTGATACTTTAGCAGACACTTTAAGTTACAATTTATAAAGGAAACAGAATATGAATTAGGTGGCATATCCATTGAGAGAAAGTGGGAATGGAAAGAACATAATTTCAGAAGCCTATTCATCCATGCAAATTCTGACCATTGGTAAGAATATGTCCTACCACTTACCGCAGCTCTTGTTTTCAGAGGAAAAACCAAAGAAATAATAAGGCTTATAGAAAACAATATCCTATGATACTCAAAATTTTCTTTTCATAGCCGGGCATGGTGGCTCACGCCTGTAATCCCAGCACTCGGGAGGCTGAGGCAGGAGGATTGTGCGAGTTCGAGACCAGCCTGGGCTACAAAAGTGAGCTCAGGACCAGCCTCAACTGCATAGCGAGACCCTGTCTCAAAAAGACAAAAAAAAAAAAAAAATTCTTTTCATGATACGGTATGTCTATTTTATTGGTTTTAAAAATAACAATCAAAATATATCTGCATATGGAAAGAATCTAAACAGCACAGGTGGAATACTCCTAATATAAAATTTTGAAATCTTAAATATTCTCAAATAAAGTCTTTTTAAATTAAGAAATAATGGAAAAAGTGACCTTTGGTGATAGATTGGAGTCAAGGTGAATGTGCCCAATGCACAGTGCAGTCAGCTTCCCCAGTACAAAAAAAAAAAAAAAGACCCTCCTGGCCCTGTGCATCTACTAGGTGTCTTTTCCAAAAGGGCCTAATTTCCCTCATGCAATCACACCAAAAATCCTACTAGGAGGCACGTAGGCAACGGTGTACCAATGTTGGGTTCCTCGTGATACACCATGGGAGACAAGACCACGTTAAGTAATGTCCTGTTCTGTGATATTAACGTGTCTTTGAAAATGTCCCAGGCCATGCAGATACACTCAGAGGTAATAATGACAAAAAATATATATATATATTCATGCTTATCAGTAGCACACAAAGTCAAGCTTCTGGGGAAACTGACAGTGAGGTAGTATTTGAAACATATAACAGACCAGTATAGTGTGGAACTGACCACTATATATAACCTAAAAAGCAGGATAAAGTGTTGAGGTTCTATGCACAGTGTTACACAGAAGTTAATGAAAAAGAGAAAATCCCTACATGAATCAGTGTTACTAAGTTAGGATATTTTATGAGTTATATTGTTAGGTATATCTTAGCTTATAAGATTTTCAATTAATCATTTCTTCATACCCCCATCATAAGTTGAAGATCATCTTTGTACAAACTATCACTTATGTAAGAATTAACTTTAACTGTCATTTTAAACTTTCTGAAAATGTTCTTTCCCTATGTAAGTGTTTAAATTCAAGTTATAAATTATTGTCCAAAAATATTTCAAGAGAAATTTGATCAGCACCAAACATATAATAGATGTCATGGAGGATTTAAAAATAATACATATGTGACCTCCACCCCTGAAGAGGCACCTACAAAAAGAACTAGGAAATTATTCAATAGTGTACTTCAGACAGATAAAATATTTTTTAAAGTAGACCTATTAAGAAAATTTAGTGAGAAATGTAGAGCTTGGGACAATGTTATTGAAGGAACCAAAGGTATGAGTTGATTGGTAAAAAGATAAGAAGATACTTCATGTACAAGGGATAGTAGTATGAACTTGTCATAAAATGTTCCCCAAAAGTCTTGTGCTTTCATATATGATTAGGTCCTGGGAGATGTTTGATTTGTGTCTAGATGCCCCTCCAAGGCTTCCGGGAGATGGGCTTTCCAGAGGTGACTGAATCTCATGTGTGACACTGGAACTAAGAGGTATGTGATCAGGTTACTAACAGGTTAGTCACCTCCTAAATCCTAGCAGCCTACGTGGGGTATGAAAGGGACAAAATGCTGCCATTAAGGTTTGGCTGTTGCATTTTCCGTCTTCTGCTGCTGTGAACAGTTGCAGCTTTGCTATGTGTCACTCTGCCTTGGAGTCAGCCAATCAGGGACTGAAAAGTCTAAAAACTATATATCAAGTCGCTCCTTCTTTAACTTTGAGTGTCAGGGATTTTATCTCAGAAACAATAGAAAGGTAGCAAAATCCTTTGATGAGTTTAGTAGTTGGATGTGCCATTAGGTGGGGCCCCTAGTTGGAGTCAGGTAACTGAAACCATAAACTGGAAGGGTGTAAACTTTTTAAAAGATTGATTGATTGATTGATTGATTGATTG